>RXON01002017.1:0-24790 GCA_009667805.1 Leptobrachium leishanense | reverse complement strand
CCTACCTTGCCCTCAAGTCCACCGTGCTCCGGCCTTGCCCTCAGGTCCACGGTGCTCCGGCCTTGCCCTCAGGTCCACCGTGCTCCGGCCTTGCCCTCAGGTCCACGGTGCTCCGGCCTTGCCCTCAGGTCCACGCTGCTCCGGCCTTTCCCTCAGGTCCACGCTGCACCGGCCTTGCCCAGGTCCACGCTGGTCCGGCCTTGCCCTCAGGTCCACGTTGCTCCGGCCTTGCCCTCAGGTCCAAGCTGCTCCGGCCTTGCCCTCAGGTCCACGCTGCTCCGGCCTTGCCCTCAGGTCCACGCTGCTCCGGCCTTGCCCTCAGGTCCACGCTGCTCCGGCCTTGCCCTCAGGTCCACGCTGGTCCGGCCTTGCCCTCAGGTCCACGCTGCACCGGCCTTGCCCTCAGGTCCACGCTGCACCGGCCTTGCCCTCAGGTCCACGCTGCACCGGCCTTGCCCTCAGGTCCACGCTGCACCGGCCTTGCCCTCAGGTCCACGCTGCACCGGCCTTGCCCTCAGGTCCACGCTGCACCGGCCTTGTCCTCAGGTCCACGCTGCTCCGGCCTTGCCCTAAGGTCCACGCTGCAACGGCCTTGCACTCATGTCCACGCTGCTCCGGCCTTGCCCTCATGTCCACGCTGCTCCGGCCTTGCCCTCAGGTCCACACTGCTCCGGCCTTTCCCTCAGGTCCACGTTGCTCCGGCCTTACCCGCTAAATCCAGCACGCACCTTAAACAATATTTTATTTATTTCCTAATTAATAGTGTATCCTTATTATTGGAGCTCGCCTACATAATTTTTTTGTTTATAATTTCACTTATTTCTTCGTATTTATTCATAAGTAAACCAAATTTTTATTTTTTTTATTTTTTTATTTAAAGGTTATATATGTGTTCAGAAACCCTAAGGATGTTGCTGCATCTTTATATCATTTTTATAATATTGTTGCCAATGTTAAGAGGCCTGCAAACTTTGAAGAATTCCTGGAAAGATTCCTCGCTGGAAACGGTAAATTTTTATTATTAAGTAACAATGAAGAAAAAATTGGAAAACCTTTATTCCCAAATGTAATTCTAGCAACATAAATTTGAATGACTGGAATATCATATGTATTTATGACTTTGTTTCAATTTCTGAGCCTGGGTGGAGTGTACCGGCTGGGTGGAGTAGAGGTAACATCACTGCTCTATGACTCTGGAGACACAGGTTCGAATCCCAGCAAGACCACCTCTCCAGTAAGCGTCCTTGGGCAAGACACCTAACGGTACATAATCGGCACCCAGGACATACTTGAAAATGAGAGAAATCTCCATGTATCCTTCCTGGTAAAATACTTTCTCAAAGAAGGAAAAAAGATATTGCATGTACAGAGCCACATATCTGAATCAAATGTTTCTAAGGAGATAAGAGACTTTCATGGAAAAATTGAGAGTGAATGATGGTAAGGATTGAATAAAAATGGTAAATTTAGGCTGAAAGACAGTGGGGGAGGAAAAACAGTAAGGGTTCTATTCCATAGTTGAAGCAGATGTTAGCCGATATGTAAACATTAGCACCAGGATAAGTGTGTTTAATGCAGGCCACCCATTTTATATCCCTGACTCTACCCTTGTTAGTAATCCGTTAGCGCATCGTTTTTTGCATTAGCTTCCACGAACTTCCTGTACTTTGCGCATCCTATACTTAACATTGGGAGTGCAAATGTTCATTAGCGTTTTGATAAGTAAAGTAGGGCTGAAACAACTAATCAATTAATTGACAACTAATCAATAAAGAAAATTGTTGTCAACTATTCTCATTATCGATTAATTGGTTGGTCGATTTAATCTGTCTGTGTATAGCACACACTGTTTGAGACATAGAAACATAGAAAAATGTCGGCAGATAAGAACCTTTCGGCCCATCTAGTCTGCCCAATTACATGGATACTTTACCTGGATTTATCTTTTGTTTAGGATAGCCTTATGCCTATCCCATGCTTGCTTAAATTCAATTACTGTTTTGGCCTCTACCACTTCAACTGGAAGACTGTTCCATGTATCCACCACCCTCTCAGTAAAATAATGCTTCCTGATGTTACTTTTAAACCTTTGCCCCTCTAATCTAAGACTATGTCCTCTTGTTTTGCTACTTTGTTTCCTTTTAAATATACTCCCTTCCTCTACCTTGTGGATTCCCTTTACGTATTTAAATGTTTCTATCATATCTCCTCTGTCTCGTCTTTTTTCCAAGCTTTACATGTTAAGATCATTAAGCCTTTCCTGGTAACTTTTCTCCTTCAAGCCGTACACCATTTTAGTAGCCCTTCTCTGAACTCTCTCTAAGATGTCTATATCCTTCTGGAGATACGGTCTCCAGTACTGCACACAGTACTCCAAGTGAGGTCTCACCAGTGCTCTGAACAGTGGCATGAGCACTTCCCTTTTCCTACTGCTAATACCTCTCCCTACACAACCAAGCATTCTGCTAGCATTTCCTGCTGCTCTATTACATTGACTACTTACCCTTAGATCCTCTGAAATAATAACCCCTAAATCCCTTTCCTCAGATTTTGAGGTTAGGACTGTATCAAATATTCTATGTTCAGCCCTTGGGTTTTTACGTCCCAGGTGCATTATCTTGCACTTATCCACATTAAAACTCAATTGCCACAGCTCCGACCATTTTTTTAGTTTACCTAAATCATTTGTCATTTGGCTGATCCCTCCAGGAACGTCAACCCTGTTGCAAATCTTTGTGTCATCAGCAAAAAGACATACTTTTCCATTAATACCTTCTGCAATATCACTAATAAAAATATTAAATAGAATGGGTCCAAGTACTGACCCCTGAGGTACCCCACTGGTAACAAGACAGACTGAGTTAAACATTAATAACCTCCGACGCTACGTCAGAGATGATTGGAGAAGATGTGCCGCTGCTTTACTCTGTATTATTTAGTTCTTGGATTATGCCAGACATAACCAGTTTGCTTTTATTTTGTTTACTAATAGTAACAGATCTATAGCACAGATCCTGGGGTATTGAAGCAGTGTGGACGATGGTGTGTCACTGGTGCTTTATATTTACTTAGAGCTGGAGTTCTGTGTCACCATCCCACACTCTAAAAAGTACGCAAGTTGCACAATTTACGTATGTACGTACGAAAGTAACAAACAGTACGAAAATTGCATAAGAAAGGAGGGAGGTGTTGATTTTTTTTTTTTTCTTTTCATGGTGTACCTTTTTAAACAAAAAAATTCAACTTTTTTTATCCGAATAATTGGCCAACTAATCGATTTTATGAAAATAATCATATGTTGCAGCTCTAAAGTAAGGTATTACAAAGTACATTGCAAACTACCGTCGGGATGCGAAGAGTCAAAAGTTAGCACCTCCTAAAAGCAAGCACTACATGATTCTGCATTTATAGCACCCCCTAAAACACCCCCCCAATAAATCCAATACTCACCTCTCATCCCACGGTGAGAACAGTGACCCGAACCGCCGCTTCGTTTGGCTGCTAGCAGAGTGAGACTGGGAACAAATAGTTCCCAGTCTCTCTCCGTGATCACTGCATAATCTCGGAAGAGCGAGATCGCACGGGGCTTGCGGCCCGGAAACGCTACCCTCCATGGAGTCCTATGGACTCCAGGAGGTGGTACTCGAGGTGGCGAGGAAGTGCTACAACGAGTATCCCAGCAGTTAACGCTACATTCCGGTGCAAGGTGCGGAAGTTGCGCCTGCCCCGGAATATTACGGTAACATGGGGGTGCTACTGGAAAATCTGCAGGGGGAGATTTTTCCCATTAGCATCCCCATGTTAGTGCGAAATAGGGAATAGTGGCCTAATTTGGTTTGGGAAGGAGACAATAGTGGATAATAGAAGATGGAGAAAGAGATACCATAGAAACCTGATATTTTGTAAATAATGCATTATGTATGTGTACTTATATTTTTGTTTGAAGGCGTTAAAGTGAAATGGTTAACATGTCTAGCCTATCTTATGGAAACTGATTTTATTTTATTTTATAAATCTGATCCTCCCTTTTTGCTCCAGTCATTACAGGATGTTGGTTTGACAATGTTCAAGGCTGGTACTCCCACAAGGATGAGTTCAATATCCTATTTTTAAAATATGAAGATATGATTTTGGTAAAGTATACTTTATTTTAAACATTTGTGTAAATTGTTTTATTAAGGAAATATTTAAATCCTCATTAAACGCCTCTTAAAAATATTTTATTGCTACTACATAGCATACATAAAGTATATTATTAAATAGTTTGGGTTTCTTTTAACCCCTTCACTGCTGAGGCATTTCACCGCTGTGTGCTGAGCTCATTTTTACCGGTTTTGCTCATCAGGTTTAAACGCAATTTGAAGCCACATTGTATTATATGACCCAAACATATTATATCCTCACACCCCCCCCCCCCTTTCTCCCAAACATATTATATATCGTTCTTTCCGGCAGACTCGGCAGATTCATAATATATAATTTTTATATTCTACCTCATTTCCTGCCTGTATATTATAACAAAAAATGCAATAAAATTTGAATTTTTAATCATCTACAGCGTGTAAAGTGTTTTTTTTTTTTTACATTTTCTCACATGAGCGTTTGCGGTTATATTTTCTATGGGGTGCGCTTGTTCAAAAATTAGAAATGGGGACTCGTAACATTTTTTTGGGGGGAATTACGTGATTTTTAGCAAACACACCCAATAGAAAAAAATCATTATTGCAGCATCATTGTTCACATTATAATTGAAATGTGAACAATATTGCTGCATTAATAAAAACAACACAATTTTTTTTACTTTGAACATGGTCATTGAGCATGGCCATTCTCAGGCCTTTCGAATAATACCCTCCATGACCCCCTAGCTGCCACGGTTCTGGAGATTTTGGGGTTCAAAGGAACCCCATATCTCCACCAGGGGATTTCCTTGCGCGATACGTCAGGAGGCGAGCGCGAACCCGTAGGTGGAGCCGCCATCCAAGATGGCAGCCACCACCGGAGCTAGATCGTGTTGTGGTGCCGAACGGCGCTGCATCACGATCTGGCTTGTAAGGGGTTAAAAAACACCGCTTTAAAGGGCAGACACTGCCCCCCAGGGTTTTATTTGTTTTTACACTTGTAGTGATGGCTTATCAAATATTAGCTAGCCATAGCTTAACGTTGCAGACTGCGAAAAAGGGTCACTGGACAAATTTTGCTTTTTATTATGAAAATGCTTTGTGTCATTAAAATCGAATCCAGAATCGGTTGAAATTCGAACGACTTGAGATTTGTAATGTAAGGAATTGCACATGTCTAATTTTTCTAGAATCATACATTAATCAGAATGGTTCTCCTGCTATTCCAGCCGAGTCGCAAGCTTCACTTGTATTTGTTGATAGTATATGATTTACAGATCATATCGGGTCTATTCTCTAAAAGGTGAAACTCCTGGAGAAGTGAAAATTCTAGGTCAAAATAGCCGATTTGGAAAGTGAGATCAATGGGAGAATTTTTCTGGTTTGGCTATTTTGACCTAGAGTTTTCACTTCTCCAGCAGTACTCCAGAGTTTCACCTTTTAGTGAATAGACCTGTGTGTGCTATTTACTTGTAATCTATTTTCAGGATCTTCGTTCTACAGTTCTAAAAATTTGTCAGTTTCTTGACAAGGAATTAGATGAAGAATCTTTGAATACAGTAGTGGAGAAGGCAAGCTTTCAAAACATGAAAAAGGATTCACGAGCAAATGGAGAACATATGGCAAGTCACCTATTTAAAGAAAAGTCACAATTCATGCGAAAAGGTAATCTAAAAACTCTAGACCCAGCAAAGGCAATTGTAACCTGTACACTTTTTGCTCCACATAGAATTAAGATGATATGTAGTATAACAATATGGAGAAGATTTTTGAGCCTACAACCACTGAGCCAATCCATTCCTATATATACAGTATATATATATGTGGCATGTGTATTAATTTTTGGCTGAATGCCAATTGTACAAATTTTGGGTGATTCGCAGATTTTTATTTATTTTTCTTCTGAATAACAATGAAACAATTCACCTTGAGGACTAAATTACCTAATAATGGACTGCTGCAATGGTCTCACAACAACTTAATTCGTTTGTGCAGCAGGCAGCGTTGACAGATCTCTAAACCCCTTCACACCCAAGATCCGAGTTCTCTCGATTTTGCATTGCAATGTATTGGAAAGCACTCATTAGTATATCAAAAGATCACCACACCCTTTAAATCCAAGATTAATGTGCCCCTGTGAGGAGACAAATTCCTTTGTTTTATGTCTCTCCAAGCAACCTGGAAAGACATAGAACCAGCTTCATATAGCAATCCTAAACCTCACTGTAACAAAAAGTTCAAATAGATTACTGCTGCATTACAGCAGCCAGAGAGAGGACAGAATACAGGGAGAGCTCTGGGGTCACTCACTGCTGTACATGAATAAGATTCAGGGAGTTATAATGACTGAAATTCTCTGTACAATACAAATGCAAGGTGTTACTGTGATTTCCATACACAGGTATTATGCCACATACAGATATTATTGTTGTATTCTATTGGTATTGTTTGGAAACTGCAATGCGAATAGTCTCATTATGATCACTATAAGGCTAGGGTCAGACGAACGCATTTTCGCGTTGTCTGTGAAAAAGTGCGTTCGAACGAATGGACGCATTTTTTCACGGAGTACGCGATAGCGGTCATACGATGCGCATTTGCATCCGTGATTTTGTACGGATCATCAATAAAACACTTTGTGCATCTGGACGTTATGTTGGCCAGACATTAGCAGTGTCTGACATCTCCAATTCTTGCACACACGCCTCTAGCGGACGCAGCGCACTCTGTACAACCGTACTAGAGGTTTTACGTTCTCGACAAAATGCGTTCGTTTTCCACTTGCGTTGCGCAGCCGGACTTTTGTGCGACCGTACTTCGTATATTGGCCGTCATTGCATGGCACTTGCTGCTACTACGGCCGTGATTAAGTGCGCCTGCACGCGCGTTCGCACTGCGCTCGTCTGACCCTAACCTTAATCCCCAAAAGCAGGAGGTGTTAAAAATTTTATTATTTGTCTTTATCACAGTTACTGTAACTAGCACAAATGTATTTTCTGCCTGTATGATAATAATGCATGTTTGAAATTGTGTAAGATAAAGGACACCATCTAGAGCACAGAATCTTACATTTCAACATTATTTCTATAGAGGGTAAACAAATACATAAAAACTTACAAAATTAAAATAATGTTAATTTGCTATCTCAGAATAACAATTTGTGAAACCTCTATTTTACCCTGTTAACTTCTCATCCCATGTTTCAAATTAATGTTATGATAGCATTTTTTTTTTCTTTCAACTAAAATCGCTTAGTAGTGAAGGGGATAAAAGGTTAAAAAATAAAAGTAACAAATATATGGCGGTCATAATATCCTCCATATAATCCTCTGTCCCTCCCTGAAATTGACATATTACCTAAGTCGTGAACCCTCCACTTAATTCAACATTTGTTTTGTTTTTCTTCAACAGAAAAAACAGACACAAATAATTCCCTACACACATACAGGCCCAGATTGCCTGTCTGCAAACAGGACGCTAGCCTAACGGGCCGGTCGGCTGACATAGCCAGCCGCCCGGCAAGGTGGGCCTCACAGCCGGCTCGGCCCAACCCAGACCAGACCAGACCACAGGATCACATGGGGGCATAGGCGTCTCTACAGGTGTTATTCCTTGCCTCCCCCCCACCAAAAATCAGCATCCAGCTTCCCACACTATTCAGACCACGGTATCTCCGTTCCTGTGCATCGGATATGGACGTTCTAGATGTCATAGGAAAGGGAAGTTTCTGGTCTTTCAAATGATATACAACATGACTATATTCAGTGTAAAGTAAAAGTCATAAAACATAATCTAAAACCGTGCACTTAAACGTAAACATTTTCACAGGGTTGAAATGGCTCAGCAGTGAAGTGGTTAATGTTCAGACTATTCATTACATTGTGTATTACGTTAGTTTTTGCCTTGGTTTTATTTGTATATTAAGGGTAGGCTTCATCCCTCACAGTATACATTTTATTTTTTCCTTGATTAATGGAATTTTAGGGGTTAATGGGTTGGTTACATGCCTCACAGTATATTCATTTCATGTTTTCCCTTGATCAATTGCATATTAGGGGCTAATGGGTTGGTTACATGCTTCACAGTATACGTTTTATTTTTTCCTTGATTAATGGCATAGGGGTAATGGGTAGGCTAAATGCCACATTGTTTATTAATTTTACTGTATTTCCCTGGGTTTATGGCATTTTAGGGGTTATTATGGAAGTTAGAATCTAAAGGGTCTAATGTTCTTTAGATCCTCTGCTTTTCGTCACATTTCGGGGAATTTATTTTGCTGAAAATAAGGTGAATTCCCTATTTAGTGAATGGTCACTGTAACTTGCTAAAAGTGGAGTCGCTGAAGCAGCAATCAGACATTCAGCGAAAATTGCCGAATTGCAGCAAATAAAATATATTGAATTTAAGTATCAGGTTAGTACAACAAACAGGCATCATTGCATCACATTACTCTGGGGTTTTGGAATCTTATTTATATATACTTATTTAGGGCACTATTGCTATTTAACTAAACCCCAACCCCAGACAAAAATTTAAAAAAAAAACAATTTTTTTAAATTATTTTTTTATTTTATTTTATTTATTAAAATTTTATTTTTACACCATACCTGGTCATGTTTGGTATCATTGGAAAGGCCATGATCAGGATCGGGAGATCCAAAGGATCCCCCTATCTCCACATGGCAGCTAGGGGGTTAACTGGCCCACTGACATACTCACACATATGGTGAGGATGTCAGTGGGTGGGGTTGACCTGGAGGCTTGGCTGTCATGATGTCAGCCCCCTTCCAGGTTTGAATCGCGATTTGTCGTAAATTTGCGCCGAATCACGATCCGGCAGCAAAATAGTTAATGCTGTACACCGCTGAAAAGGGGAGACTCTCCCCTTTCCAGCGGTGTAACTTGCATTGCTCTAGCTTAAACGGTTGGAGATAGAGGGCTCTAAAGTTGCCCCCTCTCGTCTTCCTGAATTTTGCCCACTGGCGCCGGCTGATGACGTCATCACGCAGTGTGATGACGTCATCTGATCGGCCGGCCCCTAGGAAACAGCAAGGCAAGCTTGAAGCTTGCCATAGACGTCGTGGGAGCCGGCGAGGAATGTGAGTTTCGGCGGGAGGGAGGTTAGGAGCCCGCTGACGTACTATGTACGTCCGCGGGTCTAAGGGAGACCCGTGGGCAGGACGTACATGGTACGTCAGTGGTCAGGAAGGGGTAAATGTACAGTGTTTGAGGGTGTCACAGTGCTCCACAGTAATGTGCGGTGTTTATGAGGGTGTTACTAAGCATCCACAGTAATGTGCATTTTTTTATGCGCATATCACAGAGCTCCACAGCAATAAAACTCACAGTAATGTGCTCTGTGTAGAAAAAAAAAAAGTGGGCTGCTCAGTCCAAAATGCCCTGGCCTATATTTTGTCCCAGTCAGGGCATGCACACATTAACAAGTCTTCAATTATCTAAGTGCTTATGGCAAACAAGTCATGACTCTTTTACTTTTACTTTTCTTGTTGTTCTCTGTAAATTACATTTTCAATTTTTGTGTAGTTTGTGAATTAAAAATTTATATTTTAATTCTTCCAGGTACAATTGGGGACTGGAAAAATCTAATGACTGTTGCTCAGAGTGAACAATTTGATGCCATATTCAAAGAAAAGTTGAGAGACTTCCCAATAAGTTTCACCTGGGACATCTGAATTTATATAGTTATAAATAAACAATACAAGGGATAATTCCATTCTAGCTAGAAGATATTTTATATTATCCACATGCATAACTGTAAAATTGGTATTCTTTCATGTGAATCTAGTGATAATTGCTGTTTTGGCTGCAATCCATAATTAAAATTAATGTATGTATATTATGAAGCAACCTTTCTGTCAGGTTGTTCTCTGCTTTGAGGTAAACTGAACTGTAATTCATGCGTAGCGGTTTAAATTAGGGTTGCACCACTTTTTTTTTTTTTTAATTCTTTATTTTAGAATTTTAAACAGAGACAGCGGGAAAATCAAGTGGTAAATAAAGGCCATGCACGGTCAGCAAAAAGTCAGCATTCTACACACACATGAAAAGAAAATAACAAAAGCAAAATAACACATAGTACAGCAGCGTTACCATATCACGTCCAAAAGTACAGCAAAAAGCATCTCTGGAAAAATTATAAAAGTGTCTTCAGCCGGGTAACCTCAGCAAAATTACAGCCAAAATAGAAACAGAAAATCCTTGGCAAAAAGCAGCAATAATAAAAAAAAGAATATATATATATATATCGAAAATTGCCAATAAAGGCCAACAGTGAAATAGGGCACTCTCTATTTTAACACTCAGTACCTTATGCCCTCGTGCTGCTCAAACACGAATGTGCACCCCACACATGTGTACATAAAATCAAAAACAATTGGGTGTCAATCCCAGTGTGAGCGCACAAACTCTATCCCAGTGGTGTATTAATTACACTGGAGACACACTTATCTGATGCTCAGATTCTCATAGTACCCCTTCAGTCAATGGAATTGGTCCTATATTAAATACAGAAAGAACCATATGGTGCAATATTGTCTATATAACAAATCATTATGAATCTGTGTAAATGAGGATTTCAAACTCACAAAGGAGGAGCCCCAATTGGCTCTATTATCGGGCCTTCTGACCACTTATTATGGGGTCACACCCAAACTTCTCGAACCAGCGTGTTATGCTTGAAATATGCTTTTCAATGGTTCACCTCGATAAAAAGGAAACTCCATTGCGCAAATATTGCCATATCTTATTAGGAAGATGGAAGTATATAGAGAACACACAATTGATTGAGCCTCTTCCCCTAAGTGGCTCAGTATGGAAGCGTTGTGGTAATCAAAGAGATGCGGATAGATTTTCTGCATCGATCAGGTGCCATTTTTTATAAAGAATAAGGAGTATAATTAAACTGAGGAGAATAGAATATTGATTTTAGTTAGAAGTAACCACTAAAGAAGAGATTATGATCAAATAAAAATGGGGAGATATCCCCTATATACAGTTGTGTTCAAAATTATTCAACCCCCAATGCTGTAAAGGGTTTTAGGGAATTTAGTGTACATTTGTAATTGTATTCAGAATGAAATCCTACAAGGACTTTTTAAAGAACCATATGCAACTAAAATGACATCAATTGGTTTTGTAATACAGTAGTAAATGTTTCTTTTGTGAATTCTTCATTGACACAATTATTCAACCCCTTAAAGACTACCACTCTGAAGAACAGAGGTTCATTCAAGTGTTTTCAATCAGGTATTGAAAACACCTGTGGATGTCACGGAGCAGCAATAAAGCATAATAAGCACCAATTAGGCAGCTTTAAAATGACTGTGATACTCAGCTCCTTCTAGACATTTACTGGTGTGGTTACAAACATGGTGAAGTCAAGAGAATGGTCCAGGAAGACAAGAGAAGAGGTGATTACTCTTCACAGGAAGGGCAATGGCTATAAGAAGATTGCAAAGATGTTTAACATACCAAGAGAGACCATAGGAAGCATCATTCGCAAATTCAAGGCAAAGGGTACTGTTGAAACGCTACCTGGTCGTGGCAGAAAGAAGATGCTGACTTCGACTGCTGTGTGCTACCTGAAGCGTAGAGTGGAGAAAAGTCCCCGTGTGACTGCTGAGGAACTGAGAAAAGATTTGTCAGATGTGGGTACTGAAGTTTCAGCTCAGACAATACGGCGCACACTGCGTAATGAAGGCCTCCATGCCAGAACTCCCAGGCGCACCCCCTTGCTGTCTCCAAAGAATAAGAAGAGTCGACTGCAGTATGCCAAAAGTCATGTGGACAAACCACAGAAGTTTTGGGATAGTGTTCTGTGGACTGATGAAACAAAATTAAAACTGTTTGGGCCCATGGATCAACGCTATGTTTGGAGGAGGAAGAACAAGGCCTATGAAGAAAAGAACACCTTGCCTACTGTGAAGCATGGCGGGGGTCAATCATGCTTTGGGGCTGTTTTGCTTCTGCAGGTACAGGGAAGCTTCAGCGTGTGCAAGGTACCATGAATTCTCTTCAGTGCCAGGAGATATTGGATGACAATGTGATGCAGTCCGTCACAAACCTGAGGCTGGGAGACGTTGGACCTTTCAACAGGACAATGATCCCAAGCATACCTCCAAGTCCACTAGAGCATGGTTGCAGATTAAAGGCTGGAACATTTTGGAGTGGCCATCGCAGTCACCTGACTTAAATCCCATTGAGAACCTCTGGTGGGACTTAAAGAAAGCAGTTGCAGTGCGCAAGCCTAAGAATGTGACTGAACTGGAGGCTTTTGCCCATGACGAATGGGCGAAGATACCCGTAGATCGCTGCAAGACACTTGTGTCAAGCTATGCTTCACGTTTAAAAGCTGTTATAACTGTAAAAGGATGTTGTACTAAGTACTAAGATTGAATGTCACTTGGGGGTTGAATAAGACTGATAATGATGTGAGCACAGAAAAGACATTTGTGGTTATTTCATTATAAATGTTATGTTATATTTGTCTGACCTACACGTGCCTCTTTGATTTAATTGTAAGCAAGATGACTGAATGATCAAAATCAATGTCAAACTGGCCAAAACACTCAATTTCAGTGGGGGTTGAATAATTTTGAACACAACTGTATATAATATAAGAGGGGTAATCTAGGATGCACTATTGTCCACTAAAGATCTAGATGCACACCCTTATCACCCCGAGATAGTAATAATAGAACATAAATTGGTAGGAAGGAGTGAGGAGATTTAATTGGTAATACCCTATGTTGAGTAAACTAGAATAAGCTATATGGTTCGAGAAGTTTGGGTGTGACACCCCTAATAAGAGGTCAGAAGGCCCTATAGTAGAGCCAATTGGGGCTCCACCTTTGTGAGTTTGAAATCCTCATTTACACCGATTCATAACGATTTAATTGTTATATAGACAATATTGCACCATATGGTTCTTTCTGTATTTAATATAGGACCAATTCCATTGACTGAAGGGGTACTATGAAAATCTGAGCATCAGATAAGTGTGTCTCCAGTGTAATTGATACACCACTGGGATAGAGTTTGTGCGCTCACACTGGGATTAACGCCCAATTGTTTTTAAAATTATATATAATATATAAAGAAAGAAAACGACTCAACGTGAGGCCAAACAGAAAGTTCGAGAGAAATGTCAGTTGAAAATGAATACACCGCAGGAGATCCATCAGCCTGCATCCCGGAATAGGAATTCTCGTGGAGTAGACAAGGTGACACAGGAGAGGCCAAGACACCAGTCCCGCAGCTCCGGTGGTTCCCAAGCTGCATCGAGGACCATGACATCAGGATTAAGAGCCTCAGCCAGCAGTGGAGCAAGGAACGGAGCAAGAGGCCTAGACCGTAGCTCCTTCCTGGTCAGCCCGGGGACTCTCCTCCTTCTTCAGACTTCGATCGGGATCTTCAGGCTCCACCAACGGGCCAACCAGCACCACACGGTCCGGTGGTCCAAGTGCAGCAGGCACACAAAACCACACAGCGGCAACAATTCTTCCTACCGCAAGGTAAGCTGCATCCGCCGAGGGTCTGGGCCACCCTCCGCACCACAGGCCTCCTCCACAGTCTCACCAACGCAACGACAACCCTTCGGAACTCCTCCAGCATGACTCCATTTGGGGAACCCGTACCTCCACAGCTCTGTAAAACCGCCAGGAAGCGCCGCATGTCGCCCCGCGTCAGCGGGCAATCGTCGTCACCTGGCTCCAGCAGCAGGCGTTCAAGGCCCAGGAATGCCACCTGTGTCACGTATCGCGCTGTTCTGGGGCACCGGGCAGCAACTTCCTCGCTGCTCGCTGGCCAGGCGCCGAATGTTATACACTGCCGGATGCGCTCACGTGGGACGCCGGGGGGCGGGGCCTGGCGTGATGACGCGGACCCGCCGGGTTTAAAGCCCGGCTTCACAATTTCACCGGTGCCCTGACGTGGTATCATTCCCCGCAGAGCTCTCGTGTGTCTGGTGTTGGCAGTGACTGACTCTCTGCTTCTGACTAATTTATTTATCCTCTGTGTATGAGCCTTGGCTTTGGCAAACGAACCACCCCTGTGTACGACTCTTGGTATTGGCAAACGAACCTCCCTGTGTATGACCCTTGGCATTGGCAAACGAACCACCCCTGTGTACGACTCTTGGTATTGGCAAACGAACCTCCCTGTGTATGACCCTGGCATTGGCAAACGAACCACCCCTGTGTACGACTCTTGGTATTGGCAAACGAACCTCCTTGTGTATGTCCCTTGGCATTGGCAAACGAACCACCACTGTGTATGACCCTTGGTATTGGCAAACGAACCTCCCTGTATGACCTTTGGCATTGGCAACGACTCCGCTACGCCTCTGCTCCTAAACAGCCTTGGTTTCTGTGGTAGTCTGTGTGTAACCCAAAGTATACAGCAGACTACCTTTTCTATTTCTGGAGTCCTAGGGAGAACGAAAACTCTATCTTGTATATCTGTCTGGTGTTTACCCTTTTGGGTACTCTGTCTGGTAAAATATCTGTCTAGTTGTGCCGACCATTCAAGGATCGGAAGGTTAGAGATCGGTCTACGTATAGGGACCACTATTCTGGTATTCAGGGGGATACGTGACAACCTGCTTGCCACCTCGTGCACCTGCCGACTTTCCCCTCCACTGAGTCAGCCGTGTTGGCTGGGAGACAGGGGCCCTCCGTCTCCATGGCCCTCTGCCACGAAGAGGGTGTTGGGGCCAGCAGAGGTGTCATTATGTGGGCCCAGGCTCCCCGGTGATCACCGGGAGGACTCTCCGGGCCAAGGTTGAGCCAGGCAGCAGGCCTCAAAATGGCCACCGGCACCATGCTACGGTCACAGGTCAGCAGTCTCCTGTCCGGGTTGGGCTGAACGGGCCCCGGACAACACATCTCCGGTGACTAGTCACCCTGGGTCCTTGGGGTAAAAAATTCGGCAGCGAAGGACATCGAGGGAACCCATTAAGAGGAGGACTGGTCGGAGTTCCAAAGATGCACGTCCTCTCTCCACCGCAGCCAGCCATGCCCCCGCACCACTTTAACAATAAACTTTAATTATGCCATTAAAATGAAGACCTTTTATGAAGACGGTCTTCGTTTTAATGGCATAATTAAAGTTTATTGTTTTTATTTTCCCGAGTGCAGCCACTTTCCTTTGCATATGTTTACTCTCTTGGCTATGCACCGCACAGATACTAACAGGATTTTTTGAAGGAGTTGCAGGATCATAGGCTTATTGTGTGTGTGTATATATATATATATATATATATATATATATATATATATATATATATATATATATATATATAATATATATATATATATAATATATATATAATAATATATATATAAATATATATATATATATTATACTTACTTGGGTTGTGGTGGAGGGCAAATTTTTTTATAAAAAGCCTCCACGCGACTTCTGGGAGGCGGGCCTAAGTAATGGCCGCATCTTAAGACAGCTCCGTCCACTGAGGGTTTCCATCCACTGGCATCTGAGGCATCCCTGCCTGCCATGCCGCTGACGACCACCTGTTTGTCCCCCTCTTCATCCCCGGAGGTCCGTGGGCCGGATTGTGCGGGGGCGCGACCCTTCTGTAGGCCCGGACTGAAGCCTGACACGGTGCTCGAGCGCGCTGTTATCGTGCCCATCGGGGTGAGTGCACCACTTCCTCTGCCCTCCGCTGACTCAGAACCCTGTGTTGAGGCACCGGCTTCCTCACCCTGCACTGCAGGCTTTCTCCCTCGACGCCGCTTACTGGGGCCATGTTTGGCGGTGCCTGGTCCAGCGCACGTGGACAGTTGCCATTTGCTAGCGGCAGGAGTTCTCTCGCTTCTCACCGTCCCCGGAGGGCTCCGTTCTGGATCCGGGCCATGTATCCTTCAATCTACATGCCATCCTGCTGTGTTGAGCAGGAGAGCAGTTGATTAAACAAACTGATTACTTTCTCTATAGCCACTTCAGTGCCAGACTCGATACTTGACCGAGCCCCGAGCCGTGTGGTACCTTGAGGGCGCTCACAACCCACAGGTCCGACCTACCTTATGACGCGTTTTGACTTGGTTGACGTCTGGCGCATGCACAACCCAACGGGCAGGGACTTTGTTTTATTCTGACCCCCACAAATCATTCTTGCGCCTAGACCTTTTTTTGATCTCGGACTCTCTTACTTTTCGCGCATTGCACACCGAGATTGGCCTGATAACGCTCACTGACCACACGCCGGTTTCACTGGAGATGAAACTGGGAAACCCACAGTCCTATTCCCGAAACTGGCACTTCCCTTCCCATCTTATGACATCCGGTAAATTTACATCACACGTTGAGCTTGCCTGGCACAATTACACTGACGACAATATTGAACATGTAGAGGATGTCAATTTATTTTGGTCTGCGTCAAAAGCAGTGCTTCGAGGACAAATCATGGAGTTTACGGCCCGGAAAAGGAAAGAGGACTCCCTGCATCTTACTAAGGCTCATTCGGATTTGCTCAGGAGTTATAGCGCTTATCTGACTGACCCAACGCCTATTGCATTGCAGACGTACAACCAAGATAAATCCAGATACGATACCCTAGCTACCACCCACGCGCAGCGCTCCTGGCAGCATCAGAAATCCCAGTTCTATCATTTTGGTAACAAACATGGTCGCCTCCTGGCCAACCTGGTTCGCTCCCAGACTCAGACCAGACCCTTTATCTCCCAAATTAAGACCACGGATGGTACCTTCCTTACTGACCCAGTAGCTATTGCTGGGTATTTCCGACAATGTTTTGCTGACTTCTACAAGACAGGCCCTGACGATTGCCCAACGCAATTGAATATTTTTCATAAAGCGCAAATTCCAAAAATATCCCCAACTGAAAGGGATGCCCTTTCAGCGCCGATTTCACACACCGAAGTCCAAAAAGCGATAACTCTGCTCAAAAATGGGAAAACCTCGGGGCCAGATGGATTTGGAGCAGAATATTACAAGCTCCTTTCGGGCTCGGTGGTTCCACACTTGGTCTCACTTTATAATAACATTCTACAAGGGGAGGAACCTCCTCTGACTTTTAACGAGGCCAGAGTGGTGGTTATCCCCAATCCTGAAATCCTACTTTGGTCACTTCCTATCGGCCTATTGCACTATTAAACACTGACCTGAAGCTGCTATCCACCATCTTGGCCGGATGCCTACAGAGACCGATGGCCCGTCTGGTGGGCCCCCAACGAACGGGTTTCCTTGCTGGCCGACACTCTACCACAAACATACGCAAGGCTATAGCGGCCATATGGTCCTCCTCCCTTACACCACAAGCCTCAAATCTTCTATTGAGTTGCGACGCCGATAAAGCGTTCAACAGGATATCCTGGGTAGGGATGAGCCGCACAACCCCGATTTTGGTTCGTATTTGAACCCGAACTTTCCAAATGTTCGAATCCGAACTCGAACTCAATCTCAATACAAGTCAATGGGGCTTAAAATTCGATTTTTAGAATGCCCTCCAAGAGGGCATATATGCTAGATATTTGCCATAAAAGGTGTATGGGGGTCCGGGTAGTGCCCTGGGGGACAGGAAACAAGGACAAAAAGTTTAAAAAAAAACTTTTTTAAAGGGACAGTGAGTTTCCAATGAAATAAGGGTTAAAAATAAAAACAAAAAATTCCTTCAAATATCGTGCCTAGGAGGTCCCCATAACCTGCCCATGAAGTAGCGGATTTCTAGGATGTATAGAAACACTTGAAAAGAAAAAAAAATACGTTTCAAAAGACGGTAAATGCTTTTCTTTTAATCTATCCATAAACAACTGCTTGGGGCGGCAGTCTGTATGAAAAGAGGAGACATTTTCGGACACGTAGCAAATGTTTAGTGATTTTTTGGCTAAATTCTTGTGAAATTTAAGCAGGCTTTGGATTAAAGTAACAATAGGTGCTTTAAAATTGGGCCTTTAGCGCGGCAACAGTGCCGTCACACCGTAACCCCTCTGAGGATATGAATTTGATACAGGCGTCAGTGGCAGTGCACCCAAATATTGTGCTTTTGGTGCCAGGCCTGCAAGTACTATCATACAGTAACCCCTCTGTAGTATTGTGGAAGAAGGCAGGGGTGGACCTTGCGGTCCTATATTAAAAAGATATGCATCTGGTAAAGGCGTCAGTGCACCCAGATATTGTGCTTTTGGTGCCAGGCCAGCAAGTGCATTCATACAGTAACCCCTCTGTAGTATTGTGGAACAATGCAGGGGTGGACCTTGCGGTCCTATATTAAAAATATATAAATCTGGTAATGGGCGTCAGTGCACCCAGATATTGTGTTTTTGGTGCCAGACTGCCAGGCCAGCAAGTACTATCATACAGTAACCCCACTGTAGTATTGTGGAAGAGTGCAGGGTTGGACCAAATATTGTGCCTTTCATGGCAGCAAGTGCCTTCACACCGTAACACTTTTGTGGTATTGTGGAAAAGTTCAGTGCTGGAGGTTTTGTGAATGCAGAAGACATCCCTGATCTATTCCGTTCCTTCAGCATCAGGGGATTGATAGCTGCTGATCCAGGACTGATTCATTTTTATAAATGTCAGCCGGTCTAGAGTCGGTGGACAGACGCACTCTTTTGTCTGTGACAAAACCTCCAGAGGCACTGAATGTCCTTTCAGAAAGCACGCTAGATGAAGGGCAACCTAGTAGCTGCATAGCATATTGGCTAAGTTCTGGCCAGTGATCCAATCTCAACACCCAGTAAGCCAGTGGATCATCTGCTGGAAAGGTATCCAGGTCTGCCCTTGCCCCTAGGTAGTTCTGCACCATATGGTGAAGACGCTGGCAATGGGTGCATACATTTGACGTCCCTGGGCATCGTGGAATAAAAACATTTAAAAATGCATCAGTCAAGCGGCCCTGGCTTTCACCACTATTCCTCTGATCACCCGCAGCCTCAGAAGCACGTGTGTCATCACTTGGTAACCTACCAGTGCCTGGAAAGGTGTTACACAAGTGTCGCTTTAGAGCGTCCTCAAGTTTTTTCATCCTGTGCTCCCTCTGTGCGGGCAGGATGAGCTCTGCAACTTTCCCCTTGTATCATGGATCAAGAAGGGTTGCCAACCAGTAATGATCCCTCTTCTTGATAGCACGAATCCTGGTGTCCTTTAGCAGGCTTTGCATTATAAGGGAGCCCATGCAGCGTAGGTTGGAGGTGGCATTAGCTTCTGAGTCTTCCTGGCCAATGAGGATGACCCCATCGTGCACTTCCTCCTCCCAGCCACGCACAAGCCCTTCTGTTTCTGGGCACACAAAACCCTGCCTTGAGGAATCCCCACCTTCAATGCCCTCACTACTTAAATAGTCCTCCTCCTCCTCATCCTCCTCCTGTCTGATCTGAGTAGGACCCGCTGGAATGCTGTCTGCGGAAAGACTGGGGCTTTGAGAGCTAGGGAAGGCCTCCTCTTCCTCCCGCTGCTCTGCCTCTAGAGCCACATCTATAATTCCCTGCAGAGTGTGCTCCAGCAGGAACACTAAAGGAATTGTGTCACTGATGCATGCACTGTCCCTGCTCACCATCCTCGTTGCCTCCTCAAATGGTGACAGTACAGTGCATGCATCCTTGATCATCAGCCACTGCGGGGGGGAAAAAAAAACAAGTTGACCTGAACCTGTCCTTGTGACATACTGGCCCTCTGCTGCTTGTGCAGACGCTGCAGCATTGCTAATGTCGAATTCCACCTGGTGGGCATGTCACAGATCATACGGTTTGTGGGAAGGTGGAATTCTCTTTGAATTTCTGCCAGGCGAACACTTGCTGGGAAAGACCGTCTGAAGTGGCTGCAGACTTTTCTGGCCTGGATGAGAAGCTCTGGCAGCCCTGGGTACTTGGTTAGGAAACGTTTTACAACCAGATTTAGGACGTGTGCTAGGCATGGTACATGCGTCAATTTACCCTTGCGTAGGGCGGAGAGAAGGTTGCTGCCATTATCGCAGACGATCATTCCCAGCTCAAGCTGGCGTGGTGTTAACCATCTCTGCACCTGCCCCTGCAGAGCTGACAAAATTTCTGACCCGGTGTGGCTCCTGTCCCCTAAACAAACCAGATCAAGCACAGTATGGCATCTTTTTGCGTAGACCCTGTCAGGTGTCGGTTTAACTGCCACTTCGCCAGAGACAGAGGAGGAGGAGGAGGAAGAGGTGGTGGTGGTGGAGCAGACAGACCTCATACAAGCAGCGTTCTGGAGGCTTGGTGGATGAACAAGCTCCAGCACAGAGCCCCGTCTTGGATCCCTCCCAGCTGCAATCAGAGTTACCCAGTGTGCCGTTAAGGAAATGTAACGACCCTGTCCATGCTTGCTGGAGCACATGTCAAAAGTCACATGCACCTTGCTGCTGACTGCCTTTCCCAATTACTGGATAACATTGTCTTCCACGTGCTGGTATAGTGCTGGAATGGCCTTGCGTGAAAAGTAATGGCGTTTTGGAACCTGCCACTGTGGTACAGCGCATTCAGCAAATTCACGGAAGGGAGCAGAGTCCACCAGCTGGAAAGGCAGCAGCTGCAATGCGAGTAATTTTGCTAAGCTGGCATTTAGACGCTGTGCTTGGGGATGGTTGGACTATATTTTTTCTTTCGCTGCAGCAGCTGCGACAACGTAATCTGACTGCTTAAATCTTCAGCTACTGGGATGATGTCACATTGTGAGGAAGGACCTGCTGGTACATCCTTTACTGTAGCATCATCCCTGTCAGTGGAGGTTGTAGGCAATTGCATGGCAGGAAATACAGTGTGGGTAGAGACCGATGAGGAGGAGGAGGACCTACGCAAAGTTTTGCCCCAACAGGATGTGTGGCACTTGTTCATATGTCGCCTCAAGCACGTGGTACCCAAGTGTCCGGTGTTTATCCCACGCTTCAGCCTCCTCTGACATAGATTACAAATAGCAACGGTGGGGTCTGCTGCACAGTTCTTAAAGAACTCCCAGACAGCAGAGTTCCTGCATGTGTTCTTTGAGACAACAGCGCTCTGCACCGGAGCAGCTCTCACATGTGATGCCTTGGACTGGCTAGTGCTACAGTTGGTCACAGAGGATGTTGTGCCTCGTGTTTGCTGTGCCTCCTCCTCCTCCCCCTCCTCACTTGATTCCTCAGTTCGATCTGGCACCCAGGTGGAGTCAGTGACCTCATCATCATCAATTTCATCTTCACCCCCATCTCCTCGTCACTGGAGCCAACTTGGCAGTATGCTGCAGCTGCTGGGGCAACATGAGTGCCAGTTATTTGTGTGTCATCACTAGCACTCCCTTCTTCTAGGTTGATTATACTCCCTTCCTCAACCTCAGAGATTGAATCAGAGCACTGTAGTTGCTGCGCATCCTCAAGCAGCATGTCACTGTCATTGTAGTCAAACAATTCAGCTGACTCCTCAGTGTGTGATAGCGAGGCTACGGCAGGAGTAGCTGTGGACATGGAGGCTGCATTAGATGCTTTGGCAGCTGAGGTGGACTGTAAAGCACTAGAAGCCTGGCTGGCAGAGGACTCGGAGGATGAGGATGGCCTGGTTAGCCAATCCACCAAGTCCTCTGTATGTTGCTGCTGCTTAAGACGGCCACCACCAGTTAGAAAGGACAAGCGTGCCCCTGCAGAGGATGCACCACGTCCACCACTACCAGAGACACAGCCTCCCGACACAGGGGCTGCTTGCCCTCTTATCTGTGGCTGGGAGCGTCTGCCTGTCCTTTTTGTTCTTTCAGACATGGTGAGTGATATATAGATTAATATATACAGAACTCTGATTCAACTCTGGTATAAAGATTTATATAACTCTGGTATAACTCAGTGAGACACACTGATAGCTGGCAGCCAGTGACAAGAGACAGATCACCTTAATTCACAAATGTTTTAAAGAAATTAGTGAGCCCCAAAATACAGCATGGTACTTTTTGTATGACGAGACACAGATCACCTTAATTCCCAAGTGTTTTAAAGAAATTAGTGAGCCACAAAAAAAATTGCTGGCTGTGTGACGAGACACAGAAGATCATCTTAATTCACAAATGTTTTAAAGAAATTAGTGAGCCCCAAAATACAGCGTGGTACTTTTTGTATGACGAGACACAGATCACCTTAATTCCCAAGTGTTTTAAAGAAATTAGTGAGCCCCAAAATACAGCGTGGTACTGTATGTATGACGAGACACAGATCACCTTAATTCCCAAGTGTTTTAAAGAAATTAGTGAGCCCTAAAATACAGCGTGGTACTGTATGTATGACAAGACACAGATCCCCTTAATTCCCAAGTGTTTTATAGAAATTAGTGAGCCCCAAAATACAGCGTGGTACTTTTTGTATGACGAGACACAGATCACCTTAATTCCCAAGTGTTTTAAAGAAATTAGTGAGCCCCAAAACAAATTGCTGGCTGTGTGACGAGACACAGAAGATCACCTTAATTCCCAAGTGTTTTAAAGAAATTAGTGAGCCCCAAAATACAGCGTGGTACTTTTTGTATGACGAGACACAGATCACCTTAATTCCCAAGTGTTTTAAAGAAATTAGTGAGCCCCAAAAAAAATTGCTGGCTGTGTGACGAGACACAGAAGATCACCTTAATTCACAAATGTTTTAAAGAAATTAGTGAGCCCCAAAATACAGCGTGGTACTTTTTGTATGACGAGACACAGATCACCTTAATTCCCAAGTGTTCTAAAGAAATTAGTGAGCCCCAAAATACAGCGTGGTACTTTTTGTATGACGAGACACAGATCACCTTAATTCCCAAGTGTTTTAAAGAAATTAGTGAGCCCCAAAAAAAATTGCTGGCTGTGTGACGAGACACAGAAGATCACCTTAATTCACAAATGTTTTAAAGAAATTAGTGAGCCCCAAAATACAGCGTGGTACTTTTTGTATGACGAGACACAGATCACCTTAATTCCCAAGTGTTCTAAAGAAATTAGTGAGCCCCAAAATACAGCGTGGTACTTTTTGTATGACGAGACACAGATCACCTTAATTCCCAAGTGTTTTAAAGAAATTAGTGAGCCCCAAAAAAAATTGCTGGCTGTGTGACGAGACACAGAAGATCACCTTAATTCACAAATGTTTTAAAGAAATTAGTGAGCCCCAAAATACAGCGTGGTACTTTTTGTATGACGAGACACAGATCACCTTAATTCCCAAGTGTTCTAAAGAAATTAGTGAGCCCAAAATACAGCGTGGTACTTTTTGTATGACGAGACACAGATCACCTTAATTCCCAAGTGTTTTAAAGAAATTAGTGAGCCCCAAAAAAAATTGCTGGCTGTGTGACGAGACACAGAAGATCACCTTAATTCACAAATGTTTTAAAGAAATTAGTGAGCCCCAAAATACAGCGTGGTACTTTTTGTATGACGAGACACAGATCACCTTAATTCCCAAGTGTTTTAAAGAAATTAGTGAGCCCCAAAAAAAATTGCTGGCTGTGTGACGAGACACAGAAGATCACCTTAATTCACAAGTGTTTTAAAGAAATTAGTGAGCCCCAAAATACAGCGTGGTACTTTTTGTATGACGAGACACAGATCACCTTAATTCCCAAGTGTTCTAAGAAAATTAGTGAGCCCCAAAATACAGCGTGGTACTTTTTGTATGACGAGACACAGATCACCTTAATTCCCAAGTGTTTTAAAGAAATTAGTGAGCCCCAAAATACAGCGTGGTACTGTTTGCATGACGAGACACAGATCACCTTAATTCCCAAGTGTTTTAAAGAACTTAGTGAGCCCCAAAATACAGCGTGGTACTGTTTGTATGACGAGACACAGATCACCTTAATTCACATGTGTTTTAAAGAAATTAGTGAGCCCCAAAAATAATTGCTGGCTGTGTGACGAGACCCAGAAAATCACCTCAATTCACAAATGTTTTAAATAAAGTTGTAAACCCCAAAAAAACTTGCTGGCACAGTGACTAGACACACATCACCTAAATTCCCTGATATTTGGTTGAAATGAGACCCCCCAGTAGCGTGGCAGACCGGCAGTAACAACACACACAACTATCTTCTTTGAAATCTCCTCTGAAATGCGTGCAGAAGCGCTGCGTTGAAACCTTATATAGTGTGCTGCGGGACTTAGCTCTGTGAGCCCATGATTGGGCAGAATTTGCCCAATCAGGACTCTGAGCGGTGATTGGCATAGTGTTCAACCAGTCTTGCACCAGACCTGTGGTCAGGTGCAAGGCTGTAGCCAATTACGAGCTTCAGGCAGTGGGAAAATGCATTGTGGTCGAATATGCGGCGAACACACGGAAATGTTCGGGGTTCGCGATCTGCTCGAACTGGCTAAGTTCGGGTCGAACCCCGAACCGTCCGAACCCGAACAGCTCATCCCTAGTTATCACAAGGTATGTTGCTGATTAAAATCAAGGTTGTATGCTGTGTCTATATAAACCTAACAGAATGCTGCATACTTTATCCTGATGAAAAATAAAGACAATTGTTTTGCATCAACTAAGTCTCCGTGTTGCGGGATCTCGGATGTTTGTATATGGAGGTGAACTCTTCCCAGCACCGGGGTATATATATATATATATATATATATATATAATCTGAGTGTGTATACATAGGTGTGGTGTGTGTGCATGTGTACCTGGCAATACATTTCAGTATTAACATAAATCATAGGCTTTCAGCAAGATCCTAAAA
>RXON01002015.1:10000-11986 GCA_009667805.1 Leptobrachium leishanense | reverse complement strand
AACTGATAATGATGTGAGCACAGAAAAGACATTTGTGGTTATTTCATTATAAATGTTATGTATATTTGTCTGACCTACACGTGCCTCTTTGATTTAATTGTAAGCAAGATGTCTGAATGATCAAAATCAATGTCAAACTGGCCAAAACACTCAATTTCAGTGGGGATTGAATAATTTTGAACACAACTGTATATCACTGATAGGTGCGGAACACTATTGCTATCAAAAACGTGCGCTCACACGGGACTGACGTCCGATTGTTGTATGGTGCTATATTTGTTAGTGATGTTGAGTCCATTGGGATGTCCAAGTTCAAGTCGGCAAAACCTTCACGTTTGGAAAATCGATGTTATTACAGAACCCATGTCCCAATTTCTACTGGATGTTCTCAACAGGGGTCATGCAGGCAGGTCTGAAATATCACCGAAATATAAACGGACATTGAAATTCAGCGTACGGTGACATTTCGGGGCCATTCGTCTATTCAGAAAGCAGGCAGTTGGCAAAATTTTGGCGAATTGCCTGTAAGTTCGGTGCCTGGTCGGCGGCAGTGAAATCCCCCATAGAGAAGCAATCTTTTCACAGACACCGAACAGCAGTGAAAAGTTGCCAAATTGCCCTGCCATTTGGTGGTTTAATTCGACAGGTTTATTCAGGCGAATCCCATAGGCTTCAATGTTAAAAATATTCCCGTTTTAATTCAATATCTAATAAACCGTTTATTATTTTGTTCTGCAGCAAAAAGTCTCTTTGTTTTTAGATTTTTTAGGATCTTTCAGGCATTTTTCAGGATTTTTTCGGCAACATTTTTTTTCCCTTTTATTTAAATTGTTTTTTCTTTTTTCTGTAACAGACCTTTTTATTATCATTCATTGGATCTTATATGTAAATTTCAGACATTTTCGTTCTGTAGTTTTTTTGAAAACAGCGATTCAATTTTTTTTACCCCGTTCGTCCGCTTTTTCCGGTGGCTGCTTTGTGCTGTGATCGTCGGCTTTTTTTGTCGTGTTCAGCGGAGTTTTCGCGGCAGTTTCTGCGGTTTTCGGTGAGTGTTCAGCGAGTGTTCGTCGGGTTTGCGGCGGGTTTTCCCTGCACTACAGGGACCCTGCGGTTGTACTTGAATACACCGCAGAGTCGGCGAACTAGAATTACTGAATCATCCCGAAGTGCGGGGAACGAAAGGGCACCAAAATCTCGGCGACATTTCGGTGCTCTCTGAATAACCCCCAATGTCTCTGTTATGTACCAGGACGGATATTCTAAACTCTGTGCGATGCAGAGGAGAAGGACTGACTCTGGGGATGGAAAACATGGCGAGCAATACATGTCAAAGGGTTTACTTATAGCATCACAGTGTTGCAATGTCTCTAGCTAAGACATTCTATAGAGGAAGAGACATCTTTCACTAAACACGGGCATCAGAGGTGGCCCTAGAGTTAGTGAGGCCTTTAGCGAGGCTCAAATGTGAGGCCTCTCTTGATGTTGAGAAAGTAACCCCAACGCTCCCCAAGGTGCTTCTGTAGATGGTAATATGTGACTGTAGGAGTACACGTGTGTGAAAAGTCATGTGCACTCAGATATTCCATGTAAATTCCATCATGTAAGGCCCCTTTTTGAGTGAGGCCTTAGGCAACCGCCTATTTTGCCTAATTATAGAGCTGCCACTGACAGTCATGGCAGGTATACTAGGATGGTTGTAGTAGGTGAAGCGATTGAGCTACCGTTGCAAAGCTTTGTAGGAAAGGTGTATACTATACGGCTGTGGAATGGAGGGGTAATATACAAAATATGGCAAGATCAGCAGATAGTGTAATGGTTTGTTGTCGACGGGTATTGATATGGGATGCGAGTTGGGTCCAGATGTTTCCTGCAACAGGGCAATCCCATATACAATAAGGATCTGCCTTGGGCAGTTTGCTCTTCCACCATTTAAATTCGGTAGATGGATCTGGTTTAGATCATTTATTGGGAGTATATTACACTGGG
>RXON01002015.1:0-5000 GCA_009667805.1 Leptobrachium leishanense | reverse complement strand
ATCCCATATCTATCTATCTATCTATCTATCTATCTATCTATCTATCTATCTATCTATCTGTATCTATCTATCTATCTATCTATCCCATATCTATCTATCTATCTATCTATCTATCTATCTATCTATCTATCTATCTATCTATCTATCTGTATCTATCTATCTATCTATCTATCTATCTATCTATCTCTATCTATCTATCTATCTATCTATCTATCTATCTATCTATCTTTAGCTATCTGTATCTATCTATCTATCCCATATCTATCTATCTATCTATCTATCTTCTATCTATCTATCTATCTATCTATCCCATATCTATCTATCTATCTATCTATCTATCTATCTATCTATCTATCCATATCTATCTATCTATCTATCTATCTATCTATCTATCTATCTATCTATCTATCTATCTATCTATCTATCTATCCATGGGTGTCCACAGGTTGGGGCAAGCCCTGGAGCCGCGGAAGCAAATCCTTAAATTCCTTAAATTCGTAGCGCTGCACGTGGCCTGCCTCAGCCTGCCCAATTTGTTTTTAAAGCAGGCAGCGTCGGCGGCCGCGACGCATGCGCGCAACGCTCCCTCCGCACGCCTGAGACCACATGTGTGTGGGCACGGACCTGCGGTCAGGGAGAGAGAGACAGAGTGGTGGGAAGGAATCGGGATTAATGCGCCGGCGGCGGCTCGTGCTGGAAATCCCGCCGCTCTTCTTCCCCTCGCTCGTCCTCCTCACTCACCGCGCGGCACCACACCATCCAGCCTGACTCTGAGAGCCTGCAGGCGGCCAGGCAGGTGAGAAGGCTCCGAGGCAGCATCTTCCAGGCTTCCAGCCCCTACCCCTGTGGCCTATGGGTGTCAGTCCAGCCCCTGCGGTCCACTCTCCCCTCCAGGCAGCATCTGGGTAGGCTGAGGCTCCCTGCCCTGCGGCCTCCAACATCCAGGCAACTGCGGCCTCCGACATCCAGGCAGCTGCGGCCTCCGGCATCCATCCCGGCCCCGGCTTCCCTCCTGTATCCAGGCAGAGGCAAGCAGCCCTGCCCTGCTGCCTCCGACGTCCAGCCAGGCAGCTGCGGCCTCCGGTCGGCGTCTGGCCTGCGGGCTGCGGCCTCCCCTCCAGGCAGCATCTGATCTCCAGGACAGTCCAGCCTGCCAGTGAGTGACCTCAGGGCTCAGGCTCTCCACTGAGTGACCTGCCCATCACATCAGGGCAGGCTGCTCAGGCATCACTATCAGCCAGCTGAGCAGCTGCCTGCAGACTGCAGTGTGTCACACTCACAACTCAAGTCATCACAGACATTCACACGGTATGTGGGCCGCGGGCGGCATTTATTTATATACAAAGAGGGTTTATACTGTGGAAACACCCAAAAACAATGAGCAGCAAAAAACACCACCCTGATATCCACCAAATTCAGAAAGCATATAACATGAAAAACAAAAATTGGTGGTGTTGCGCTAAAGGAAAGTTAAAAACTTATATATAGTCTATGTTGGAGGCATGATATTCTGCACAACAAGGAGAGAAAGAAAGTTCTATTTCTCTATAGTTCGTTCAGTGGATATCCAGTCCCTGTTGTAGAAAGGATTTTCAGTAAAAACTTCCAAATCTTGGGAACGAACGACCACTTCTTTGGTGAATCTCTTCAAAAAAAATATATCTCGGAAAAAGGAAAAAACTCAATAGTGTTATACCGTTTATTATTTAATATAAAAATCTGCTTACATAATATACGTACAGAAAAATGGGTAGTGGGTTTAGGATTTGATCTCACCCACTGCCAGATAAAACATCACGTCCCGTCAAGCCTTTATAAACAAACCACCCGGAGCTCCCGGGCTGCTTCCAAGGTGGTCACTCGATACCAAAGGTGGGACCGCGATGTTAAAGTGACGTAGTGCTGACGCGTTTCGCCCCGCCCACGGGACTTCATCAGAGCATACGTCACTATGCCATCATCCTCTCTAAATAGTGCCTTGACTTGACACACCTGTTGAACTTCTATTAGAGTTTTCTGAAGCCACTCCCTATGGGAGATCTTACAAATGCTTCAGTATATTAGAAATATAAAAGTATATTTTGTGCTTTTTTCTAATATACTGAAGCATTTGTAAGATCTCCCATAGGGAGTGGCTTCAGAAAACTCTAATAGAAGTTCAACAGGTGTGTCAAGTCAAGGCACTATTTAGAGAGGATGATGGCATAGTGACGTATGCTCTGATGAAGTCCCGTGGCGGCGGCGAAACGCGTCAGCACTACGTCACTTTAACATCGCGGTCCCACCTTTGGTATCGAGTGACCACCTTGGAAGCAGCCCGGGAGCTCCGGGTGGTTGTTTATAAAGGCTTGACGGGACGTGATGTTTTATTCTGGCAGTGGTGAGATCAAATCCTAAACCCACTACCCATTTTTCTGTACGTATATTATGTAAGCAGATTTTTATATTAAATAATAAACGGTATAACACTATTGAGTTTTTTCCTTTTTCCGAGATATATTTTTTTAATGAAGATTCACCAAAGAAGTGGTCGTTCGTTCCCAAGATTTGGAAGTTTTTACTGAAAATCCTTTCTACAACAGGGACTGGATATCCACTGAACGAACTATAGAGAAATAGAACTTTCTTTCTCTCCTTGTTGTGCAGAATATCATGCCTCCAACATAGACTATATATAAGTTTTTAACTTTCCTTTAGCGCAACACCACCAATTTTATTTTTCATGGCATTTATTTATATATTTAATGAATGAATCTGGATGGTTTAATTGGTGGTGGTGACTGAGTGTGCAGTCAGTAATCAGAGGCGCGTTCAGTTCCTCAGCAGCTGTGAATTGTTTCATTGCAGCAGTTCAGTTTGCTGCAGCAGTCTCACTGAACGCTTTGGCTGTGAATATGGAAGCGAAAGGACAGAGGATTGCTTAATGAAAGGTGCTGTTTCTGCAATATCCACTTTTGTCCATTTTATTACCACTTTAGTGTTAATGTTTACCATGTTCCAATAAAGATTTAGTGTTTTAATCCAACAAAACCTCAAACCGAACTTTTCCTTATTGGATTATTTGCTGCGTGGAGGCGGCCATCTTTCCCACGTCACACTCAGCTAACCCCGCAGCACCTCTCCACTTGGCTGCAAGTGCTATGTTAGCAGAGCTGAGCCACATCATAGCGTTCAGTGCCAAGTTGCTAACTTAGCACAGATTCTCTGTAAAAAAAACCCCTCTTTAGTGTCTTGATCCTGGGTGTGTGACTAGTGCGGTGCATTGAATGGTGTTAACAGACTAGAAAATGCAACACTCAGATCAGACACTTACACCTTTATTCTTCTATTAGACTTGCATCATGTTTCGCAGCCTCTGTATTACTACGCTTTATTTTATGACTGTCCCCTTCATGACATTGTCAAAAGGGCAGAATATGGATGCCATAAAATTTTGCCCCCCCCTGTAAAAATTTCTGCGGACGCCCACGTATCTATCCCATATCTATCTATCTATCTATCTATCTATCTATCTATCTATCTATCTATCTATCTATCTCATATCTATCTATCTCATATCTATCTATCTATCTATCTATCTATCTATCTATCTATCTATCTATCTCATATCTATCTATCCATATCTATCTATCTATCTCATATCTATCTATCCATATCTATCTATCTATCTATCTATTTATCTATCTATCTATCTATCTATCTATCTATCTATCTATCTATCTCTATCTATCTATCCATATCTATCTATCTATCTATCTATCTATCTATCTATCTATCTATCTATCTATCCCATATCTATCTATCTATCCCATATCTATCTATCTATCTATCCATATCTATCTATCTATCTATCTATCTATTTATCTATCTATCTATCTATCTATCTATCTATCCATATCTATCTATCTATCTATTTATCTATTTATCTATCTATCTATCTATCTATCTATCTATCTATCTATCTATCCATATCTATCTATCTATCTATCTATCTATCTATCTATCTATCTATCTATCTATCCCATATCTATCTATCTATCCCATATATCTTATCTATCTATCTATCTATCTATCTATCTATCTATCTATCTATCCCATATCTATCTATTATCTATCTATCTATCTATCTATCTATCTATCTATCTATCTATCCCATATCTATCTATCTATTATCCCATATCTATCTATCTATCTATCTATCTATCTATCTATCTATCCCATATATATCTATCTATCTATCTATTATCTATCTATCTATCTATCATCTATCTATCTCTCTATCGCATATATATCTATCTATCTATCTATCTATCTATCTATCTATCTATCCCATATCTATCTATCTATCTATCTATCTATCATCTATCTATCTATCTATCTATCTATCTATCTATCTATCCCATATCTATCTATCTCATCTCTATCTATCTATCTATCCCATATCTATCTATCTATCTATCTATCTATCTATCTATCTATCTATCTATCTATTATCTATCTATCTATCTATCCATATCTATCTATCTATCTATCCATATCTATCTATCTATCTATCTATCTATCCATCCATATCTATCTATCTATCTATCTATCTATCTATCTATCTATCTATCTATCTATCTAGCCATCCATATCTATCTATCTATCTATCTATCTATCTATCTATCTATCTATCTATCTATCTATCCTTATCAATTCAATTCAATTAAAATAAGCTTTATTGGCAGCACCAAATACATTTTAGCAGTGCCAAAGCATATGGGGAGGTTATATGGTGTGGAGGGGGTGGGGGGAAGTGGGACATACAGTATATGGGTGGGGGAATGGGCAAGTCCATGGACATTATCAGGGGTAAGGGATAATGTGAAGTGGGATGGGGGCGAGTCCGTGTTGGGATTTATAAGTCCGGGATCTCTCATGTTCCTCTCAGTCTGTGACATTCTGTGACGTATTGGGCAGATATTTTCACCGCCAGCTCCTCTTCTCCCAGTATGATGTGT
>RXON01002014.1:0-68624 GCA_009667805.1 Leptobrachium leishanense | reverse complement strand
TACTACAGTACAGAAGCCACGCAAACCTCTACACTGTAATAGCCGCACTGATACATTTAAACATGATATCTTACCAGAAAAAAGAGAGATGGGGGACCCACAACAGGAACCCTCAAATTTAGACAATCACCTGACTCTCATCCAAATGAGTGAGAGCAGCACAACCTCTTACTCAGGATTAAACCTGACCTAAATGTATATAAATATATCTCAATAAACCACTTGGCAGCTCAAAAGAGAACCGGCAAATGGCACTGGAGGAGTGGCTACAGAAAAATTTATCTTTATTAGAACGAATATAGACACTCTCAGATGCAAGGAAAAATCAATTAAAAAACATAAATATGACAGCAGACAAAGCAGGGTGTACTGGAATTGACGCCAGTGTATAATGGATGTGCATAAAAGAGGTGTGGAAAGAGGATTGCAATCAATGTATTAGGCACCATAATAGAATTCCATAATTGCACAAAGGGATTAGCATCAAAAAGCAAACCATAAATCACCTTCACAATCAGCACGCCAACACTGACCCTTAGCTAGTCGAGCTCATGCTCAAGATTTCTGTCCTCACCCTGCAAATGCTACACACACAACAAATCACGACTTAAAATCAAAGTTGATACATCAGCTCCAATGAACACTATACTGTAATAGTCACATTCATACGTTAAGGCTAGGGTCAGACGAAAGCATTTTTCCCCGCGAACGTGAAAAAGTGCGTCCGAACGCATTGATGTATATATTCACGGAATGCGCAAAAACGGTCAGACGACGCGCATTTTCGGGCGTGATTTTGTACGGATCGTCAATAAAACTCTTTTTGCGTCTGGACGTTATGTAGGCTGGACATTAGCAGCGTCTGACATCTCCTAATCACGCAAACACGCCGCTATGCCGCAGCTGCGCACTCAGTACGTCAGTACTAGAGGTTCAGCGTTCTCAAAAAAATGCGTTCAAATTCCACTTGCGTTGCACGGCCGGACTTTTGTGCGGCCGTACATCGTATAGTGGTCAAATTCCACTTGCGTTGCACGGCCGGACTTTTGTGCGGCCGTACATCGTATAGTGGCCGTCATTGCCCGTCATCTGCTGCTAGTGCGGCCATAATTATGTGCGCCAAAACGCACGTTAAAAGTGCGCTGGTCTGACCCCAGCCTAAAACATGTAACTTGCAATGCCTGTACTGTAATAGCCGCACTGATAAATTAAAGCATTGAATCCGCAAGCAGGATTTTCAAGTTTAGGTGAAAAGTCTATTTTGTTATTAGAAAATTGATATTTATTTGAAAATAACTTGTATGTTTTATTTAACACTTTGGGATGTTTATGTGAACCTGAGCAATGTTAAATGAAATTTACAGTACGTTTGGATTATTAGAAACACGTTCTTGTTTTTTGAGACTATCATGCATTTTTGTGGCCGAGTATCGCGCACAATGCAGATGCTGGATCACTGCAAGAGCAGATCTGTCAGTCGCTGCTCCAGGGGTGTTCCTATTATATGCTATGGTAGGCATGTGTGAAATCTATAATGTGCACTGGAATGTGCATGTGGCAACAAAGGGTTTTCCCATCAGTTGAGGCTTGCAACTTTGAAGTTTGTCAAATTGTAACTGTATTGCGGAAACCACATCTCATTCAGCTATTTCACAATACAGACTGGAGGGTCACAGTGCTGGGAGTGAGCTCCAAGGGAAGCCAACTACAACCTAATTGGACTTATTGGGTGCAGGGGCTGATGTGGGCACATTGCTGTAGATCGAAGGGAACCTGAGAAGATGCCGATATCACCAAAAAGAGGCTGGTGCCATATTTAATAGGCACATCAAGCAGTCAGTAGGAGCTCACCGCCAGACTGCTTCAATTTAAGGTGAGCACATTTTATTATTCACCATCACTAAGATCTATATACAAATTTCACTATGGAGGTTTTGTCCCCCTTTCCCCCGTCTCTGAGTCCATACAGGATAAAAAGGGGCTGCATATATCCAAGAAGGACCAAATATGGAAAAGCAAAGATTGGGAGGACCTAGACATTATTAATTTCCACAAGACTGTAATTCAGACTGTAAAGGTTCATATGTTCACATTAGGGATGCACTGATACCGATATTAGTATCGGTATCGGTGTCGATACCGGGACCTGCACGAGTACTTGGTACTCGTGCAGAGGCCCCCGATACCTAAACCAATACCGGAAGTCAGCGCTGGACTGGCTTGCCGGACGGTTTCCGTGGGGCAGTGCTCGGCTCCTCCGGATGTTCTTCTCCCTTTGAGCCACCGCCAGCAAAGGGTTGTAGCCTGGTCGCTCGCCCAGGATCCACCAGCCGCGATCTCGTGAGATGTCGTGAATTCTGGGATCTTGCGAGAATGAAGCTATGCGTGCTTCCCAATGAGCAGCCGGGCTACAACCTCTGCCGGCGGCCACTTGAAGGAGCAAGATCACTCAGAGGAGCCTGGCAGAGCAGGAGGGTGAGCTCGGGGCAATATGAGAGGTTTGGGCAATATCTATCTGAGCTGGGGGCAATGAGAGCCGGGGCAATGAAAGCTGGGGGCAATGAGAGCTTTGGCAATGAGAGCTGGGGGCAATATCTGAACTGGGGCAATGAGAGCTGGGGGCAATGAAATCTGGGGCAATATCTGAGCTGGGGCAATATCTGAGCTGGGGCAATGAGAGCTGGGGCAATATCTGAGCTGGGGAAATGACAGCTTAGGGCAATATCAAATCTGGGACAATGAGAGCTAGGGGCAATATCTAAGCTGGGGCAATTAGAGCTGGGGCAATATCTGAGCTGGGGCAATGAGAGCTGGGGCAATATCTGAGCTGGGGCAATGAGAGCTGGGGCAATATCTGAGCTGGGGGCAATGAGAGCTGGGGGCAATATGTGTGAGCTAGGGCAATATCTGAGCTGGGGGCAATATGTGAGCAGCAATATGTGGAAGCTGTGGGGGCAATATGTAAGCAGCAATACAGTCAGGTCCAGAAATATTGGGACATTGACACAATTCTAACATCTTTGGCTCTATACACCACAACAATGGAGTTGGAATGAAACAAACACAATGTGCTTTAACTGCAGACTGTCAGCTTTAATTTGAGGGTATGTACATCCAACTCAGGTGAACGGTGTAGGACTTAAAGCAGTTTTCAGATGTGCCTCCCACTTGTTAAGATGTGCCTCCCCCTTATACCAATACAATAATAATCTTGTCTGTACATGTGTCCACTTGGTGGACTTAAAAGTTAGTGAAAGAAGAACAGAATCAGTGGAGCGCCACACCAGTGCAATCCCCTCTCACCAATTTAATTGCTCGTCGCTATATACCCTTCTGGTGGTTTCCCCAAAAAAACAATACTTGACCTAATAGTCACAGTTGTTCAGAGTTTGGGTACAGGCTGCGCACTTAAGTTCATACAAGTTCACTCTGTGCCTTTAGACGAATCTTCTCCCCATCTCCATAAGATCATGTGGAAACAAAAGCATATGAAACAATTGGTGCAGTATAATGCTTTTGTTTCCACATGATCTTATGAAGATGGGGAGAAGATTCATCTAAACTTTAGACTCTAAAGGCACAGAGAGAACTTGTATGAACTTAAGTTCGCTGTACCCAAACTCTGATTAAAAGTTAGTAGTGAGTTGTTATTCTGTCTCTGCGTGGAACCTATGGGTTCTAGGAAACTAATTTTCTAAAAATTTCCAGCTAAGTGAATCCAGCCCTAGGTTTTTGTGATATTAGAGAACTCAAGAGATACCAAGAATGTCCTTTTCTACCCCTTTCTGAAAAGTGTTAATTGTTCTTAATTGTTTATGATTTCAACCATTAAAAGCATGAAAATGAACAGTTAAACTGCTAAACTGATGAAAGAGTTTCTAAAATTATTATCAATAAAAAAAGAAGTCTTGATGCTCCATCTAGTGACAGTGGATATAAATAGCATGCAGTGGAGCGGTAGTTGGAAGGATAATGTCACTTTGACGAGGGGAAAGCCTACCTTTGGTTTCACAATATTTAACACCTACTATATCCATACCTAGATTATTTATATATATGTAATTTGCCTGTGTACGAATTCTTTGTTGAAAACCTACATCAGTATTTTGTTGCACATTGTTTTTGTTATCTGATGAGTTTAACACCTTTGTTTATTTAAAGGGATAATCTAAGCAGCCAGTTCCTGGGGAACACGGACAGCAGCCAGTTCCTGGGGAGCACTGAGAGCAGCCAGATCCTGGGGAGCACTGAGAGCAGCCAGAACCTGGGGAGCACTGAGAGCAACCAGAACCTGGTGAGCACTGAGAGCAGCCAGATCTGGGGGAGCACTGAACCTACATTACCCTGTGTATATCTGGCTCTGATACTAGCCAGTGCCTCACCAGCCACTGACGTCACCGCACGTCACTGCCCTGGACAGATATGTGAGTATAAGGTGGGATACTGCGGAGACACAACAATATGTGGGGAACGTCCTTCACACACAGCGGTAACACCCCAGGATGTTTCCCACACTTCATCTGCAGTGAAAGGGTGTCATGTTGGTATCGAAGGTATGAGCCCATGATGCAAAGTCCAAAAGCAGGGTTTATTGCAATATGTACAAGTAAGGAAAAGTGTTGATGACAGGCAAAGCAGGAATGGGGCTGATTGGAGGGGTATGGCAGAGAGGAGTAACCAAGGAAGGGAGGAACAAGACACAGGGCAACACAGCAGGAGACTTACTGAAGACACGAGACAAGCGGGACAGGAGACTGGAGCTGCAGGGGTACTTGGTAGCAGAGTAGGAACACCGGGTAGGGGAGGAATAACCAAGGCACAGTATCCAGGAAGGGTGATCCAAAAAAGCAAAATCCAGAGAACAAGCCGTAGGTCGAGGGTTATAGAAGGCAGCAAGGTCTGGGTCACAAGCAATAAGGCTCCGTGTTATAGAAAGCGGCAAAGTCCAGGTAACAAACAATAAGGTCAATAAGATTCAAAGAGCAGGCTTCTTGCTTCTAAGCTGGTAAACTGAACAATGCAGAAGCATGGGAGGAAGGACGTGACTACCTTTTGAGGAGATATCATTACAAGTGATTAGATGACAACTGTGGACTAGACAGGCAGGGCCATTCCAGGAAAACCTACTGCCAGGCTCACTACTGTGAGGCAGCATTGGTCTTAGCTGTCTGTGGCACAGACGACGCAAGGCATGACAAAGGGTTATAAATGGTCACCTTTTGAAAATAATAGGTTTTGTGATGTCCCCAAAACTTTGAGTGTGAACTGTTACTACAGATGTTGTTTCTTCATAAATATATTGAAAATGTGTCATTCTGGGTGAGAGTAAAGTAATAACCTTCCTATTGTGAAGCTCTATAAATAGATTAAGACCGGTGCAACACAGAGCGAGTCCCAGATACTTTTTGAATTTGCTTTATTCGATAATGTTGCAGTTTACAATATAAGGGAGACATTTCGTCAGAAACTAGAATAACTGTTACTAAATGGCAGAGCTAAACCATGAATTGACCAGGGCAGGTCATAACTACACCAGCAAAATATCCTGTAACATCCTTCTTTTATGATGATGCCATAAAACAGAAAGACCAGAAATCTTTTAGATCAAATGCGTTAATACAAAATCTGTACAATGTTTCCTCACAACCAGGACTTTTTCAAGTCAACGTTATTAAGTTGAAACACTCTACAACCTTTTGAGGAAATTGGATTAAAAGCATCCTCTTTAGATTTCTGAGGTTTGAGCAGAACATTCAAAGATACTACACATGGAATGGTCCTTCAAACATATCAAGTTAGGTCACCAGAGCATATAGACCATGCAACATATGTCCACAGGGAATGTGCCTGGCGTAAATGCTGCGTGAGTTTTCCTTCTCGTAGGTTGTTCAATAATTGGTTTTAAGATAAACAGCAATAAAAATATACAAAGTTATTCAGAGAATAATAGGTCACATTCGGTGACCTTTCATTCTCTGCACTTCGGGGCGATTCAGCGATTCCTAGTTCACTGACCCTGCAGTGTATTCAGCAAGAACCGCAGGGCGCCCCGTAGTTCAGGGAATACTCGCCGGAAACCCGCAGAACACTCACCGAACACTCACCGAATACTCACAGAACACTCACCGAAAACCAGCAGAAACCGCCACAAAAACAAGCCGAACACGCCGGAAAAATCCGAGCAGCCACCGATCACAGTGCAGAGCAGCCGCCAGAAAAAGCCAACACGCAGACGAACGGGGTAGAAAAAAAAAAAACAGTTCGCTTGAAAGTTTGAAATTTGAAATGCTGTTTGCAAAACAACTACTGAACGAAATGGGATCGCCGGATTGCACCGAATTGAAGAGAACGAAAAGTCACTGAACGTGCGGTGATTTTTCGATTCTCTTTGAATAACCCTGACAGATATTGTCTCATGAATGACATTCCATGTGATCCTCATGCCTTGTTTCCTACTATTAATTATCTGGTTAAAGCCATTGCTATATATCAACCACTTGACATGTCCCTGTTTTCTACCTTCTATTGTTGCTCTCCATTATCTTTCTCCTAAATTGAGCAATTCATTCCCTCCATCGCCAAGCCTAATGAACGGACACTCCAGCATCTCTTAAAAATACCTATGAATCCATGACCTTAAGCCCCTGCATCCATAGAACTTTACTAATCATTCTTCTTTTTCATATTTTTCCAATAGATAGTGGACTAATTATAATTATTTCCAAAGACTCCTTTAGGACTACCTACCAGTGATTCATCAAAGCTTTATCCCTAGGCCACCTTGCTGAGTCACCAAAAAGCCCTCCTACCTATTGTTCTTATTGATTTAAATCAATCCCATTTTCTAGCCCTCCACCTAACCCTCCTCCTAGGTTTCAGAAGGTTTTCCAAAACAGACTCACCAATGTTTATTGCAGTGTTTCCCAAACCTTTCCTCAGGATCCACTGGCAGGTCAGGTTTTCCAGATATGTGAAGCACAGCACAGGTGATATGATTTACTGCTCAGCGATTGCAGGATTCAGTCTGCATTTCCTTTAGGTGATCTGTAAACCCGGCCTGTCAGAGGGTCCTGAGGACAGGTTTGAGAAACACTTATTTAGAGCATGGTGTGTTGCTTCCGCTACACTATGCATAGATGTTGGGTCGCAAAAATCTTGGTATGAGTAAAGGAAGGATCACATAATTTTGAATATTCCCCACAGCACCAATTGGCCTGAATAAAACCATTTCATCACTATCAGTGTCGTAGTTTGTGCTTCTTTTGGCGACTTTCACAGGCATGGTCAGTCCACTGTTGAGCCTATAATTAAGAAACGTTGATAATATTTAGCTCAGTTTTATATGAAATATTTTCAATAACAGCAGCATCTTGACTTTACATTCGCAGCCTTATTAGCATAATCTATGAAGTTCATCTGACTCTGTTTTTAAACACATATGTTCTAAATATTGTCTTTAATAGAACCCTCAAGGTTATGTTGTTTTATGTAAACTCAAAGACATACTTTTGTATAGATCGGCATGCCCAACTTTCTCCACCTTTAGACTTTGGGTGGTTAATGAATAGCAAAGGGGAGTGCATAAATGTCCACCCAACAACCCCCACCCATGAGTGGTGAGTAAGGGCTAAAATAAAAGTTTGGGGTAGATATGTCATTGCCCCCCCCCACCTCCTTGTAATCACCAGCCATCTATCACTGCTCAACAAAACGAAACCAATCACTAAAAGATTTTCTTCCAGCAATGATACATTTTTCATTTTAAAAGATTATGGGCCCTATGGGCCCTATTACATTCTTCGCACAATTCGTAACGCGTGCGCAAAAACGCATTAACATGAGGGGCAAAACCATTTGCGCACAACGTCGTATTACAACCTATGCGCAGCAAACACGCGTATTCGTCTACCACGGGTGAAGCTGCGCGAGCGAACGATACTTTGCGCGTCCTATATTTAACATTGCGAGCGCAAATGCGTTCGTGCGCAGAAACGCGGATGGTATTATAATCGATGTGCAAATTCGTACGAACGACGTTTGCACGCATAATTTTAACATTTATGAAAAGCTGGTGTTAAGGTCATATCTGAACGTCCTGGTCGAGACGAAATACACCAGCACAAAAAAAAATACAGCAGAGTATACATACACATTCTACACATACTCAAAACAATAAAATTGTGAATTTGTGCGCTTTTTTTTTATTGCTGCAGCATGTATACTCAGATTTACTTTGACAGGCGCAAAAACTTAAGTGAGTCAATTAAGGTAAATTGATGTCAATTAAGGTTCTTAAATCTGATTGGCTGAATCCCGTGAAAAAAACAGTCCGCACGCTGATTTACATGCGCTATGTTACTGCGCTCATATTTCTTTTCGTATTGCGCGTATTTCTCTTCGTTTTGCACGTCGGCTTTACGAACATTATTTTTTGACGGATGACAAAATGCGTGAGGATTGTAATACCACTGTTAATTTTCGTGCAATAATGCATTTTGCTATGCGCAAAAAAAATTGCGCTGCGCTGACGAAATTGCGCGAATAATGTAATAAGGCCCTATTTGTTTTTTTTATTTGGAAATGGATCCTGAATCATCCAAAATTCAGACAAATCAGGATTCATCATGAAATTAATTACACATCTCCAATATCTATTAATCTATTTTAAAAAATTACCCCCCCCCTTTTTGCCTTTAATTAGCCAGATGTTGCTGATGGCATCTGCCTAATTATTTTTTCTATATTCTTTTTATTTCAGGTGAAAATACTCACCTTTTCTCCCTTGGTGGACACTGCTCCTCACCTTCAGCTCAGGACTTGAGATGAGAAAGTCCCTACAGCTTTTCTACACAATTTGCATACCTAGGTTATGCATCGCTTGGAACCTGTGTACTTTTGCCTATAGCGCCTGCACAGAATGATGATCCATCATCTACCTCTCTCAGGATGCTCACTATTAAGGCAGTCTGAGAGACGATGATGTCCACCTGCAGAGTGTGCTGATGTCATTCGTCACTGATCTGATCACTGTCAGCCAAGAAATTCAAAATTCCAGCTGCCTGGTGATGCAAGTGTGGGTAGAGGAAACTCTTCCACTTCACATGGCTTTACCTAGCAAACAGCACTGGAGGGGGGAGGGGGGCACTCCACACAGCCTGACCTCTTCAAAAAATTGAGAGTGTGGAGAGGGTCCCTTTCACGTCCTGTATTTTTCCAAAACATCTACATCTGGATATGCAATCTACCTACTTGTATGATGAAAATACTCCAATAAAGCAATACTCATCTCTCTGACAGAAACTGCAAAAAATGCCAATATTATTTCTTTCACTTTTACATATACAAAGTAATCACAGATTAAAGTATATAGAGAAATATGTAGCGTGTTATGTCCCACGACTCAGGGTTTATTATTATTATTATTTTGCGTTCTGCGTTGAATCTGCAGTTTGCTGTTGGCTCCTATTTTTCATGTTATTTTTGTCCCTGTTGGGCTTCCTTAATTTGGCTGTAGTCAGCCGGCTCCTCCCTTTCTTTCTCATCTTCCTGTGGTGCTCCTCATCCTGGTTTGGGATGCAGCCATCTTTTCTTCATGCTATCAAAACTATTGTCTTTTCACCTGTATTTCAAGGATTGAAACACTTCTTCTACTTGTCAGTTTTGCTGAGTTGACGCTGTCTGACAAGCTTCATTGTGTGAGTACAGGGTACATAGTTGCATAGGGTAAAAAAAAAAAAAAAAGTCCATTGAGTTCAGCCTTTACAACATCACCTGCTGCGGTTGATCCAAAAGAAGAAAAGAAACCCAGTCTGAAGCGCTCGCCAATATGCAACATACTGAGAAATAAAAATCCTTCTTGACCCCAGTGTGGCATCAGATTTCTCCTCGGATCAAGCAGATTTTACCCACAATTTAAATATTATAACCCTTAATATTCTGTTTTTGCAGGAAGTCATCCAGTTATTGTTTAAACGTCTGCACAAACTCTGGCCCAACCACCTCAACAGGCAGAAAATTCCACAGCTTTATTGATCTCACTGTAAAAAAAAAAACAAAAAAACACCTATCTATGCTTTGAGCTGAAATTCCTTTCGTCCAGTCTAAATGGGTGACCATGTGTTAAATGTATAGTCCTATTAATGAATCGGTTTTTAGACAATGGTTTATAATGGCCCCGTATATATTTATATAAGGTTTTCAGATCCCCTCTAAGGCGCTGTTTCTCTAAACTAAACAGGTTTAAGCTTGTTAGCCTTTCCTCATAACTTAAATCTTCCATTACTCTTATTAATTTAGTCGCCCGTCTCTGCACATTTTCTAGCACTAGAATAACCTTTCTTAAGACAAGGTGCCCAAAATTGCACGGCATTTTCAAGGTGCGGTCTTAACATGATTTTGCCTCTTTATAAATCAATGGTTTCATCCCAAGAGTAAATTCCCCTTTTAATGGAAATGGGCATTGTTTCTGAGTTTGGCATCTTGATTTTTCCCAAATCCTTCTCCTGCTTTGATTTCCCTAACTCAGTACCATTTAGGGTATAAATTGCTTGTGTGTTCTTTCACTCCAAAGTGCATAACTGCATTTATCTTCATTAAATTTCATCTGCCATTTAAGTGCCAAGACCACCAATCTAGCTAAATCCCTCTGCAGCGAAGTAACATCCTGCTCACATTGTATTACTTTTCCTAGATTTGTGTCATCTGCAAACACTGATACATGACTTTTGATGCCTATTTCAAGGTCTTGTATAAATAAATTGAATAGAATTGGTCCTATAACAGAACCCTGGAGGGACGCCACTTACCCCTGATGTCCATTTTGAAAATTTACCATTACGGGTAATTATTGCAGAGAATGCTCAAAGGGCATTTGGGCATTGCCATACTGTTTGTGATTTAGTTTAAAGCTTATTTCTGTGTTGAACCAGAATAACGTAATTAGGTTTGTGTAATCTGGATTATGCAAGAATGCTGCCTCACTATCTGTCTATTGTCTGTATGTTACAAGAGTGGGTGTCTGTGGAGGCGCTTACTAGGTAACTGTGGTTCCTTAAAAAAGGGGGGGTGCTGCCTACAAGGGGTTGCACATAAATCTCAACCTAAATGTGCAAATAAATGTGTAGAAAAGGGTTAGGGTCCTAGTGGCGCACTGGGTGCTTCCAAATATGGAGCAATCTAGATGAGTATTTCTAAATGCTGATATTATGGCTCAACTCTATTTATGAGGTGGTGATCGATAAAAGTACTCAAGTGAGTCAATGTTACACTAGTATTGTGCAAATAGCAATTCTGTGCAAATGAACAACCTTGTGCAAAATAAGCAACAACAATGGTGATAAATCCTTAAGTCATGCGTACAAATCTGCTCCTATAGCACAAAGTGTATAATAATCCACATGTGCAAAATGCAAATAAAGTACATAAAAAGTGCATGTGCTCATATATCCTATTCCATTCGTAAAGTGCAGACACAAAATTTGTGTTGATGTGACATCAAAAAAGTCATAAGACAGTCCTTTTATTAGGTTATCTGATAGTCTCTGGATGGCCTATGACTGTATAAAGTGCACGTGAAAAAGTGCAAATCTCAAAATGAACAAGGTCCGTGACTCCTAGTCACCATACAGTATGTAGGTCACACTTCAGACAAAATGTTCCAACGTTATGCTTCCTCTCCTCAGTTGGTAGATTCCGTAGCATATATGAGGAAGACAAAAAGAGAGAGACAATGAGACAATAGTGCAGACTGTAGTAATTTGTGAAGTGTATATATATATATGAAAATCACTCACAAATTATAGAGCCTAATAAGTCCTGGCTCTAGGTTGGAATGCCTCATGTCAGATACAGGGTGACGTTCCCCCTTTTCCTGGGTCTTCCAGTTATCCGATGTTGGAGCCTCGGTTTTCTCAGGCTCAGCTTAAAGGCAAATGGTACTTCTTAGTTAGGTGAGTACCTTACCCCTCTCTCCTGCAATGCCTTTCAGCTTCTGTCTCCAGCTCTGTATAACCATACAGATGGGGACGAAAAAGGGAGGGAGGGGGGTGGAAGAGAAAAATTCCTCTGCTTTCACCTTTAAAATATTCTCCTCACTCTAAAGCGATAAAATAGTAAGGGGGTATCCCATAACAGAGTAAAACCAGAGATGAGAATCAAGTTAAAATCTCAAAAATTTATTCCAAAAATAGTGGGGGGGGGGGTTACTGAACGCATTTCGGCACTACACCTGTGCCTTCTTCAAGCAGTATAGCATATGGGGTACTGGATGTTCCTCTCCCCCATGTACCTGAGAAAGCACTGCACCCAGGCCTACATCAGACGCATCGGTCTGTACTACAAACGATTTGGTGAAATCCGGAGCCACCAACACAGGATCAGCACACAGAGCTTCTTTCAGGATCAGAAAGGTACACTCTGCTTCTGGGGACCATTTAACCATAACCGGGCATTTACCTTTGGTGAGCTCAACCAGGGGGTTAGCAATAGTAGCAAAGTCAGGGATAAACCTGCGATAATATCCCGTTAAGCCCAGGAATGCCCTGACTTGTTTTTTTGTTACTGGACGTGGCCAACCAGAGATGGCTGCTACCTTGCTCTGTTGTGGCTTAAGGAGCCCCCGCCCGATGGTGTACCCCAGATATTTAGCCTCTTCTAGGCCTAAAGAGCACTTAGCGGGGTTAGCTGTCAAACCAGCAGTCCGTATACTATCCAGTACTGCCTGAAGCTTCAACAGATGTGTTTCCCAGTCCGCTCTGTGAATTACCACATCATCCAGATAGGCAGCTGCATACTCTCTATGGGGTTGGAGTATCTTATCCATCATGCACTGAAAGGTGGCTGGGGCACCATGCAGCCCGAATGGTAACACCTTATACTGGTATAACCCCTCAGGGGTAGAAAAAGCCGTCTTTTCCTTGGCTCTCATGGTCAGGGGCACCTGCCAATATCCTTTGGTCAAGTCCAATGCACTAAGATATCGGGCTTTACCCAATGTTTCTATCAGTTCATCCACCCGAAGCATCAAACTTAGAAATGTCGTTCAACTTACGGAAATCGTTGCAGAACCATATTTCCCCATTTGGTTTAGGCACTAACACGATCGGGTTATTCCACTCGCTTTGTGACACTTCGATGACCCCTAACTTAAGCATCTTTTTTACCTCTGCACTGACTGCTTCCCGTCTAGCCTCGGGTATCCTGTAGGGCTTCAGATTGACTTTCTTTCCGGGTTCCGTAATGACATCATGCTTGATGATGTGAGTTTTCCCTGGTACTGGGGAAAACACCTCTCTGTTTTTGGATACAAAATCTTTAACTTCTTGTTTCTGATGGGAAGCAAGAGTTTCGGCGATATAGACCTCTGGATCATTCCCATGGGCAACGTGCGTAGGTTTGCCTTTGTCTACCTGGCTGTCTCACTTTATAGTTTACGTCACTGACCCTCTCAGGGATTTTGTATGGGCCTTGCCAGCTGGCTAGGAATTTGCTTTCAACTGTGGGGATAAGGATCAGAACCCAATCTCCTGGTTTGAATACTCGCAGCCTTGCATTCCTGTTGTAACTGGCTTGTTGAGCTTTCTGAGCTTTTTCCATATTTTCTTTAACTATGGGCATTACAGCCTCCATCCGTTCTTGCATCTGAACTAGATGTTCTATTATACTTCGGTGGGGGGTATGCTCTTGTTCCCATGTTTCCTTGGCAACATCTAAAATGCCCCTGGGATGCCTGCCATACAATAATTCAAACGGTGAAAACCCAGTGGAAGACTGTGGGACTTCCCTAATGGAAAACATAAGGTATGGTAATAGATGATCCCAGTTCTTCCCGTCTTTAGCTACCACCTTACGCAACATAGCCTTTAGTGTTTTGTTAAACCTCTCCACCAGTCCATCTGTTTGAGGATGGTACACCGAAGTTTTTAGCTGAGTAATGTTAAGTACTTTACATAACTCACTCATAAGTTTGGACATGAATGGGGTACCCTGGTCTGTGAGGATCTATTTTGGTATACCCATCCTGCTAAACATCATTATTAACTCCCTTGCTATATTCTTAGAGTTGGCATTCCGTAGGGGCACTGCCTCGGGGTACCGGGTTGCATAGTCAATAACAACTAAAATGTATTGATGCCCCCTAGCGGACTTAAGCAGAGGCCCTACTAGGTCCATTGCGATCCGCTCAAAAGGAACCTCTATGACAGGAAGGGGTACCAGTGGATTGCGGAAGCCTTTATGTGGGGCCTTTAGTTGACATTCTGGACAGGATTTGCAAAACCGCTCTATGGCCGAGAATATACCAGGCCAATAGAACCGGGCCAGAACTCTCTCTCTGGTTTTATCGGTCCCCAGGTGCCCTCCTAACACATGGCTATGGGCTAGCTCCAAAACAGTGTTTCTATGTGACTGTGGAACCAGCAGCTGCTCCACCTCCTCTTTCCCTTTTTTGTCTACTCGATATAACAAATTGTTTTCCACTTTAAAATAAGGAAAGCCTAGAGGCTTGTCTGGGTCTACGACTTTACCCTCCATTACTTGCACATTTTCTCTTGCCACTTTCAGAGTTGCATCCTCCCATTGGGCAGCTCTAAAGTTTCCACAGTGGACTCCCAGATCCTGGAAATCCAACTGTTCTACAGGAGCCTCATTCTGGGGTGGTTCTACCTCATTACCCAGGCACGCGAGGGGTGCCTCTTGTTCTCTACCTGGTTCCCGGTCAATATCACTGAAAGGAAACATTTTACATCGGTCCAGCTGCTGTACCTCTTCAGAGGTCACTTCCTGAGGGCCCGAGGAGTTATCCCACATGTAACGGAAATGGGGAAAGTCCCTGCCTAATACCACATTATAGGGCAACAGGGGCACCACCCCTACACGGTATTTGACCCGTCCAACATCAGTGGCAAACTCAACCTCCGCTGTGGGGTATGAGTGGGTGTCACCATGTATACATACAATATCAAGCATTTGCTTGGCATCTAAGTGTTCTGGCTGAAGCAGAACCTCTTTTATCAAAGTAACTTCGCTCCCAGAATCAAGCAGCGCTTGCACATGCTTTCCTTCCACACTTATCAGTCTTAGATGTGTCATATCAACAGCGCTAGTCACCACACACATTTTTGAGCAAGTTAACACAGTCCTATGCGGAGCCCTTGCACCCACATCGCACTGCATGGGCTCTTCGCCTCCTGGGCAGTCACGGGCAAAATGTCCTGGTTCGTGACATCTGAAGCAGATTACTGGTTTCTCAGTCTGATCCCGTGGCTGAGGCGGGGGTTTTGGGTACCTTCCATCATTATAGTCCCATTGTCCCATGCTGGGTACAGGGTTCTGTCCTTTGTTTCCAGTTTTTCCACCTGTCCGGTGGTTAGGGGATTTGGTTTTAGGCTGAGGATCGATGCCGTGTAGCTCCTTAGCGGTCAAGTACCTTTCAACCAAGCACATCATCGCTTCTGGATCCTTTGGGTCCCCTTGGCTAACCCATTGCCGCAGTCCTGTCAGCAAATGACAGAGAAAGCGATCCATGATGACCATTTCCACAATTACAGTAGCTCGGTTGACCTCAGGTTTCAGCCATTTCTGAGCAAGCCTCCGTAACTCGTACATCTGGGTTCGTGTAGGTTTCCCCATATCATAAGTCCAGTTGTAGAACCTTTGGGCCCTAAGCCCGGGAGTTATGCCTATACGAGTCAGGATCTCATCCTTTAGCTGTGTATAGTCCTGGGCCTGGTCATAGGGCAAATCTTCATAGGCCCTCTGGGATTCCCCACTTAGGCATGGAGCCAGCAGCCCAGCCCACTGATCAAACGGCCATTTTTCCCGGGCAGCGACCCTCTCAAAAGTTGTGAGGTAAGCCTCTGTATCATCCGCCTCTGACATTTTATGGAGAAAGTCGGTTGCGCGGATACAGACAGCTCGGTCCACAGGAGGGCTCCCTTCAGGTGGCGATATCAGTCTTTGCTAAACATTGACAAGGATAGCCCTGTCTTCCTGCTGAGCGTCCCTTAGGTTTTCAACCTGTGCAGCCACTAGGCGATTTGTCTCCTGCTGCACGGCGGTCGCCTGCACCAGAGCTTTCATTAGGTCCTCCATTCTTATTCCAAAGGCAAGTAATAACAATGTATCCACAGAGCCAAAAATGTCAGCAGGTCACAGAAAAAGAAAAAAATATCTTCCATATGCAGATTAGCAGGAGCTTCACATACCCACAGACCATTTATGTGCTTTCTACCCGCATCCAAACACCATATTGTAATCCTTGTACCCACCTTGGGTGTTATATGATTAAGAAAGCACGGTCCTCTTGGGATTTCATAAACAAGTCCTTTATTGAACTAACTGCTGTTTAGCAGACAGCAGTGTCAGCATTCAAAAACAAAACAAACACATCCCTAAAAAACAAACTCTAGCTCCTTTGAGCGCTGACTCACTTAAAGGTCCCTTACTATCAGGGCTTCTTTTCTAAACTAAAAAAACATAGGTTTCACCAACCTTAGAACTGTTATGTTAGCAATCAAGCTTCAGCCAGGAACCAAAACACTTTGCTCCTCTCCACCATGGGCACCTCCCTCAGAGTGAACAAGCAGGCAGTGATTTATTTTCACTGCTGCTAAATTACTTCCAGCTGAACAGTGTGTGGAGAGTAAAAGAACCTCTTGGGCTTCCATATATAGTACAAATGCTCCCCCTGGAGCTAAATATCATATCCCTCCCTATACAGTTTAGGGGAATATACACCCCGTCACAGACCATACCGTGTACTTTATCACAACAGTCATAGGCCATCCAGAGACTATCAGATAACCTAATAAAAGGCCTGTCTTATGACTTTTTTGATGTCACATCAACACAAATTTTGTGTCTGCACTTTACGAATGGAATAGGATATATGAGCACATGCACTTTATATGTACTTTATATGCATTTTGCACATGTGGATTATTATACACTTTGTGCTATAGGAGCAGATTTGTACGCATGACTTAAGGATTTATCACCATTGTTGTTGCTTATTTTGCACAAGGTTGTTCATTTGCACAGAATTGCTATTTGCACAATACTAGTGTAACATTGACTCACTTGAGTACTTTTATGGATCACCACCTCATAAATAGAGTTGAGCCATAATATCAGCATTTAGAAATACTCATCTAGATTGCTCCATATTTGGAAGCACCCACTGTGCCACTAGGACCCTTACCCTATTGTCTGTATGTATCTGTTATCTGTTTATATTTGAATAGGTTGTAATCTGCTCTCTTTAATCTATTTGTCTATTTGTCAATGAGGATCGCCCGTTGTTTTAATTAGTTTAGAAATGTTAAGTAATGTTTACTGTAACTGTCTAATCTAACTGACCTAATGTAATTAGATTTCTCATTCCAAGAAGCCAATGTTTGTGCAATTATCTGGTTCAGTATAATTAGGTCCACTAGAATATGTTGTGATTTTGTGAATGTAAATGACCCCTGTTTGACCAAATAAATATCTATGCTTGTTCCTAATAGAGGCAGTTCTATTCTGACCCTACAAGTAGTCACGACTCTTGGTCTGGGTAGCAGCTATCTTCTGCTCACTGTGCCAATGAAAGGCACCAGGTCTACAGCTTCGGCTTATTTCTGTGGGATGTTAGCAAGGCTCTCTACATGTACCCATCTTTAAGCTACGGCTAAGGACTGGAGAAAGACACGGGAGACACAAGTAGAACCCGGGTGTCCAGCGAGGAAGTGGCATTGGCAGATGTGACCCTGTCTGGGCACAGAGATCTATTACAGTAACCCCGCAAAAACTTTCCCAACTACAAATGTTAAGCTCACAGGTCTATAATTCCCAGGAATACATTTTGAACCATTTTTGAATATATTGTAACAGGGCATCATGTAGAGAGAAAAAGAAAGGTCCTGTCCGGGGTTTATGTGTCACCCAGATTCCTCTCTTACACCTTCCGGAACCTCTAGTAAGCCCCTGGTTTTGCACTTAGCCTGAGTGGCAAATTAGTGCAGGTGAGGCAAACAGACATTGCTCTGGAGTCTGGGGAGCAGACAGTCTCTATCTGCTGGAGCACAAGGTTGGTTTGCTGAAGCCCGACAAACACTAGGTTTCTAAAGGTTGATAGTCAGGACTATTGTATGTTTAGTTAGCGCCGGGACACGGCTAGGAATTTTCTTTGGTTTTTTAAGTGTTTATTTTTGAGCACTGTACAGCGCGGTGTATAACCTGTGTGTTGCTGCAATAAATATACCACCATTTGAAGGCAAGTCACTGGTCTGGTCTCTGAACCTTTCAAGAGTGCTCACCCCAGGGAGCAACTGCACTCGCTACCTGTTTCCCAGCTCACATATGGTGGAGGATGTGTGCAAGTGATAGCAAGAACCTGCTATTTAAAGGGCCAATACCTGAAGTGACAAAAAAATGGAGGATGTTATAAAACAGTTGGTGTTGGCTAATGCAGCACAGCAACAGGGTAATGCTGCACAGCGGGACATGTTAAATGCTCTGCAGAAGCAGACTCAGGTGCTGCACACGCAGACGCAGCAGCAGATCAGTGCTGTACAGGAACAGACACAAATGTTTTTTGAAAACCTTGCAGTTGCTGCTGAAGACCAACGTAAGACTCTGACAGAGGTGATACAGATGCTGGCACAGAGGACTCCCCTGCAAGCTGCAGATTCTTCGGACAACTCCTCACCCATCCATGTTAGTCGCTTCCTTTCCAAGCAGACAGCAGAGGATGATTCAGAGGCCTTCCTGTTAACATTTGAAAGAACTGCTGAGAGGGAAGCATGGCCTAAGACATGGTGGGCAGGACTGGTGGGGCCCTTGCTAACTAGTGAATCACAGAAAACATATTATGATTTGGAGTCTGTGGATGCCATGGATTATGACAAGGTCAAGCTGGAGATACTAGCATGACGAGGTATTACTTTGGCAGTGCGAGCACAGCGTGTTAACAACTGGTCCTACCAAGCTGGGAAGTCACCGCGGTGACAGATGTTTCACCTCATCCACCTTGTCTGAAAATGGCTGCAACCGGAGTCCCTATCTGGGCCACAGATCATTGAGCAGGTAGTCATGGATCACTTCCTAAGATCCCTACCGATCGTCTTGCAAAAGTGGGTATCCCAAGGGGACCCTAAGTCGGTCAATCAGCTTGTGGAGATTATTGAAAGGTACTTTGCAGCTGAGGACTTGAACTCCTCCCCGGTGAGCCCATGGACTTTCCACCCAAAACCACGGCCTCCTTCTGCAATAGGTAAGACTGTTCCAGGGAAGTGGGTGGTGAGCGTGGCAAGGAAGCAGGGGGAAAAACTGCTGATTTAAATGGGGGAGGTTGGCATGTTACTACATGTTACTGCTTTGCTGGACTCTGGAAGTTTAGTAACTCTTATTAAGGCTGAATTGATAGGCTCTGTGAACTTCCGGGCTAAAAAGGTTGCTGTAGTGTGTGTGCCTGGGGATATTCAAGAGTATCCTATAGTAACTGTGTAGTTTGGAACCGCATGGGGAAATCTGGGGCACTTGATTGGGGTTGTGCCTCACTTGGTGCATGATGTAATTATAGGGAGAGACTTACCTGAATTTTGGGAACTCTGGGAACACCCAGACTGTGCCACAGTTTCTAAACCAGAGACTGAATTAGAATACATGGATACTGCAGGGCAGTTGTATTCAGAGGATTCCTCTTGGGGGTCCCCAGACTTTCCCTTCTCTGTTTTGGCAGGAGAATTGGAAGAGTCTGACGGCCCTATAGCCAATGAGGATAGACGGCCCTCTGCCTAAACTGAGGCTACTCTAGAGTTTGCAGATCTTAGCACTCATAGAGAGAACTTTGGTAGTGAGCAGAGGAAAGATCCTACTCTTGTGAGAGCCTGGGAAAATGTTATGCTGATCAATGGGGAACCTGCTGAACCAGGGAATAGGCTCTCTTTTCCTTATTTCATTAGTAATGATGACATGCTCTATCGTGTGTATAAAAAGAACAATGAAATTATTGAGCAATTAGTGGTCCCCAAACCGTACAAAAAGGTGGTATTGGAGCTTGCCCATGGACACTTATTGGGGGGTCATTTAGGTACCGAGAAAACCACTGAAAGGGTTTTACAGAGGTTTTACTGGCCTGCATTACAAAAAGATATTGAAAATTATTGCAAATCTTGTCCGGTTTGTCAAATGTATGCAACCCTACCTCATTTTCGGAGTCCCTTAGTACCCTTGCCAATAATCGAGGTGCCATTTGAGAGAATTGCTATGGACCTTGTGTGCCCACTTCTGAAGTCTGCCCGAGGGCATCGGTATATCCTGGTCATTATGGACTACGCTACCCGTTACCCTGAAGCAATTCCCCTACACCAGTCAACAGCCAAGAATATAGCTAAAGAGTTATTACAGGTGTTTAGTCGGGTAGGGGTCCCTAAGGACCTTCTGACGGACCAAGGCACTCCATTTATGTCACGAGTGACAAAATAATTGTGCAAATTATTTAAGGTGACGCATTTGAGAACCTCGGTATATCATCCTCAAACCGATGGCTTAGTAGAGCGATTTAATAAAACCTTGAAAAGCATGCTGAAAAAGGTTGTTGACAAGGATGGGAAAAACTGGGACTATTTGCTTCCATACCTGATGTTTGCCATCCGAGAAGTTCCTCAGTCCTCTACAGGGTACTCTCCATTTGAATTTCTCTATGGGAGACACCCTTGGGGACTTTTGGACATAGCCAAAGAGACTTGGGAGGGGGAGAAGACACCCCACAAAAGCATTATTGAGCATATTTCGCAGATGCAGGACAGAATTACAGTGGTAATGCCAATTGTAAAAGAGCATTTAGCTCAATCACAGGCAGCTCAGCAGAGAATATATAACAGGAATGCTCGAGTTCGCATTTTCTGACCTGGCGACAGGGTGCTGGTATTAGTTCCCATGGTTGAGAGCAAGTTCCTTGCTAAGGCTAGGGTCAGACGAACGCATTTTTATGTTGTCTGTGAAAAAGTGCGTTCGAACGAAGCGGTCATACTATGCACATTTTCGTCCGTGATTTTGTACGGATCATCAATAAAACCCTTTTTGTGTCTGGACGTTATGTTGGCCGGACGTGTGCAGCGTCTGATGTCTCCTAATCACGCACACGCGCCGCTAGCGGACGCAGCGCACTCTGTACGTCAGTACCTGCGGTTTCACGTTCTCGAAAAAATGCGTTCATTTTCCACTTGCGTTGCGCAGCCGGACTTTTGTGCGACCGTACTTCGTATATTGGCCATCATTGCCCGGCATCTGCTGCTAGTGCGGCCGTGATTAAGTGCGCCAGAACGCACGTTCGCACTGCGCTCGTCTGACCCCAGCCTAAGAGGCAGGGTCCCTTTGAAGTGATAGAGAGAGTCGGGGAAGTAAATTATAAAATTCACCAACCTGGGAAAAGAAAACCAGAGCAAATATACCATGTGAACTTGCTAAAGCCCTGGAAAGATGGAGTATCGTTATCTGCTGGGTCCATCCCAGTAGCCCACCAGCTGGATACGGAACCCCCTCAGGTCCCTCAAGTAAAAATTGCTGAGTCGCTGTCTAAATCCCAAAAGCAGGAAGTCAGAGAGTTTTCAATAAAAAACCAAGAGAAATTTTCAGAGCTGCCTGGTCAGACCTCGGTAACACAACATGACATTGTTACTGAACCAGGTGCCCGGGTTAAACTTAAGCCTTACCGTATTCCTGAGGCCAGGAGGAAAGACATCAGTGGGGAGGTGAAGAAAATGCTTGACATAGACATCATTGAAGAGTCCAGTAGTGACTGGCCCAGTCCCATTGTCCTAGACCCAAAGCCAGATGGGAGTTGGAGGTTTTGCAATGATTTTAGGAAGCTCAATACAGTGACCAAGTTTGAAACTTATCCTATGCCCCGGGTAGATGAACTTATAGACCGACTGGGCACAGCTCGTTATCTGACAACGTTGGACTTCACCAAAGGATATTGGCAGATTCCACTGACAGAAGGTGCCAAGGAGAAGACCGCCTTTGTAACCCCTGAGGGTTTGTTTCAATATAAAAGATGCCTTTTGGGTTACAAAATGCACCTGCTACATTTCAGAGAGCTATGGACAAACTTTTATGACCCCACCAACAGTATGCTGCAGCATACTTAGATGACATAGTAGTACATAGCACTGACTGGGAATCTCATTTGTCTCGAGTCCAAGCTGTCTTGGAAACTCTCCATAGCGCAGATATCACCGCTAATCCAAAAAAATGTTCCCTGGGGTTAGAGGAAGCCAAATATTTAGGTTACACGATTAGGCGTGGAGTCATAAAACCCCAGCTAAACAAAGTAGAAGCCATTCAGGAGTGGCCACGTCCCACCAGCAAAAAACAAGTCAGAGCTTTCCTTGGGATAACGGGATACTACAGGAGGTTTATCCCAAACTTTGCAACTCTTGCAGCCCCATTGACAGACCTTACCAAAGGGAAGAATTTATGGTCAAATGGTCCCCAGAAGCAGAGGAATCTTTCCAGATCCTGAAGAGGGCTCTTTGTGCACAGCCGATCCTCTACTCCCCTGAATTTTCCAAAGACTTACTAGTCCAAACTGATGCATCTGATGTTGGTCTAGGGGCAGTTTTGTCACAGGTACATAATGGTGAGGAACACCCTGTGGTTTACTTAAGCAGAAAACTAAACGATCACAAACAGAAATATGCAGTGATTGAGAACGAGGGTTTGGCTATTAAATGGGCATTGGACGCATTAAGATATTATTTATTAGGGCGCCATTTAGATCTGGTGACTGACCATGCTCCCCTCAAATGGATGGCACTAAAAAAGGAGACAAATAGACGTGTGTACCGTTGGTTTCTGGCCTTGCAGGACTACAGCTTCACTGTGAGACATCGCCCGGGTATAAAAAGGGCCAATGTAGATGATCTATCCAGAGTCTAACAGGGCATCATGTAGAGAGCAAGGAAAGGTCCTGTCCGGGGTTTATGTGTCACCCAGATTCCTCTCTTACACCTTCCAGAACCTCTAGTAAGCCTCTGGTTTTGCACTTGGCCTGAGAGGCAATTTAGTGCAGGTGAGGCAAACAGACATTGCTCTGGAGCCTGGGGAGCAGACAGTCTCTATCTGCCGGAGCACAAGGTTGGTTTGCTGAAGCGTGACAAACACTAAGTTTCTAAAGGTTGATAGTCAGGACTATTGTATGTTTAGTTAGCGCCAGGACACGGCTAGGAATTTTCTTTGGTTTTTTGAAGTGTTTAATTTTGAGCACTGTACAGCGTGGTGTATAACCTGTGTGTTGCTGCAATAAATATACCACCATTTGAAGGCAAGTCACTGGTCTGGTCTCTGAACCTTTCAAGAGTGCTCACCCCAGGGAGCAATTGCACCCGCTACCTGTTTCCCAGCTCACAATATATATAGGTCCATTTAACGTATCAGATAGTCCCAGGTACCTCATCTTAAAGCTTTAGAAGGGAGGCAGAATATTACATTTATATAACACAAAGTGCCCATTTTTTAAAACTTTAAGGGCTATTCAGAGAGAGAGGATCTGGCTCCGAAATTGCAGCAAACAGTGAATTTCCACGTATGGTCCATTTTCGTGGCCATTTGTCTAATCAGAAAGCAGGCAGTTTGCCAAATTTTGGCAAATTGCCAGCGAAATACAGTGCTGTTTGGTGGCAGTGAAAGTCCTCATAGAGAAAAAAATTTAATCTGTTCAGAGAACACCGAACAGCAGTGACATGTCAGTGAAATGCCCTGATGTTCGGTGGTTCCATTCGGCAGGTTTAATCAGGCGAATCCCATAGGTTTGAATGTTAAAAATATTCCTTTTTTTTATTCAATATCTATTAAACCATTTATTATTTTACTCTGCAGCAAAAGGTCTCTTTATTTCGTTTTAAGATTTTTTTAGCCATTTTTCAGGATGTCCGGCGAGTTTGCGGTGACTGTCCGGCGGGTTGGCCATCGCAGCTGGCAGGTTTGTGGCGGCTGTCCAGATGATTGGCGGCAGCGTTTGGCCGCACTTCAGGGACCCTGCAGTGAATGCTGAATTCACCGGAGGGTCTGCGAATCGGACTCACCAAAGTGCGGCAAATCAGAGAGCACCAAAACCCTGATTGTCTTGGTTTTTGGCTGCCTCATTACAAGCTAGAATGTATTCTTTATTTGGTGCTTTAAGAATTAAACTCACATTAGAAATGCACATAAGAATAAGAGCATATACTTCATCGTGACTTTTCCTCACAATCTGTGTTTTTAATCCTCCGTAAATCTCTTTCCAGGAAGCTTTCCGAGACAGGTAACACTCAGCTTTGTGATGTGTCTTCTGATTAATCTCACAAGTGCTTCTACAGGGAATAAATAGCAATAATATTAGAATATGTTAAATTATACACAACATCAATAAATGCACAAGTTACAAGTTAGCACTAGCTTAGAATAGAATAATGAAATATCACTTTTAAACTGTCACATCTGGTGTATTGGGGGGGTATGAGCCCAGGGGAGTAGTGACACAACAGACTGATGCTTGAGTAGGGTCCAAATGGAGTTTTATTACAATAAATATGGAAATAACAACAACTGAATGGCAGAGCAGGTATCTGGAAGTTGGTGAGGGACGAAGGAGAAAAAGGGCTAACCAGTGGACAAAGCAGGGAGTAGAGAAAGAGTAATCTGAAGACAGGGCTCAGAGGAGTAAAACCTGAGGTGTACTTAAGGTATTTGGCACTAGCGATGAGCCGAACACCCGAGTTCGGTTCGAACTCGAACTTTTCAAGTGTTTGAACTCGAACTCGAACTCAATATAAGTCAATGGGACTCAAAATTAGATTTTTAGAGTGCCCTCCAAGAGGGCATATATGCTAGATATTTGCCATGAAAGGTGTATGGGGGTCCGGGTAGTGCCCTGGGGGACAGGAAACAAGGACAAAAAGTTTTAAAAAAAATGTTTTTGTTCCATGAAATAAGGGTTAAAAATAAAAACTAAAAATTCCTTCAAATATCGTGCCTAGGAGGTCCCCATAACTTGCCCGTGAAGTGGCGGATTTCTCGGATGTAGAGAAACATTTAAAAACAAAAAAATGATGTTTCAAATGACGGTAAATAAGGCCTGAAGCACCTAGGGCGTAAGGCCCTTAAGTTGCCTCTGATGCCAGGACGCAGGCAGGATTTTTTCTAGAAGGTTTTGCAGCACGTGAGGAGATTGAGTGGGAGCGGTATGGGAGGAGTCGACAGGAAGGTACTTAAGGCGCGTGTGGAGAGGATCTGCGCGCCTTTTTCTCCTGAGGTAGAGCGGTGAAAATCCCCACCCTCCCTCCCTGTTTTATTTAATAATAGGTGGGTTGGTTTTTCGTTAGAACAGTTTTTTGTTGGGCTCCTTTGTCACGACGGGGGCTTGTAGGCAGTGCTGGCTAGGGGTTCCTTTTTAGTTAGGATTACTTTGGTCAGATGGTTGGGAGTTGGGAAGATTTTTGGTGGTTGGTTTGGAGGTGTGTGGGGGTTGTGGGGAGTCCTCTTTCAGCACTGGATTATTGTTTTAATTTGTTATAAGAATTGTTATGTCATTATGGTGGGTTTTAGTGTAGAGTTTTTAGCTGTGGCCTATATATAATAAATATACAGTTGTGTTCAAAATTATTCAACCCCCACTGAAATTGAGTGTTTTGGCCAGTTTGACATTGATTTTGATCATTCAGTCATCTTGCTTACAATTAAATCAAAGAGGCACGTGTAGGTCAGACAAATATAACATAACATTTCTAATGAAATAACCACAAATGTCTTTTCTGTGCTCACATCATTATAAGTTTGATTCAACCCCCAAGTGACATTCAATCTTAGTACTTAGTACAACATCCTTTTACAGTTATAACAGCTTTTAAACGTGAAGCATAGCTTGACACAAGTGTCTTGCAGCGATCTACGGGTATCTTCGCCCATTCGTCATGGGCAAAAGCCTCCAGTTCAGTCACATTCTTAGGCTTGCGCACTGCAACTGCTTTCTTTAAGTCCCACCAGAGGTTCTCAATCGGATTTAAGTCAGGTGACTGCGATGGCCACTCCAAAATGTTCCAGCCTTTAATCTGCAACCATGCTCTAGTGGACTTGGAGGTATGCTTGGGATCATTGTCCTGTTGAAAGGTCCAACGTCTCCCAAGCCTCAGGTTTGTGACGGACTGCATCACATTGTCATCCAATATCTCCTGGTACTGAAGAGAATTCATGGTACCTTGCACACGCTGAAGCTTCCCTGTACCTGCAGAAGCAAAACAGCCCCAAAGCATGATTGACCCCCCGCCATGCTTCACAGTAGGCAAGGTGTTCTTTTCTTCATAGGCCTTGTTCTTCCTCCTCCAAACATAGCGTTGATCCATGGGCCCAAACAGTTCTAATTTTGTTTCATCAGTCCACAGAACACTATCCCAAAACGTCTGTGGTTTGTCCACATGACTTTTGGCATACTGCGGTCGACTCTTCTTCTTCTTTGGAGACAGCAAGGGGGTGCGCCTGGGAGTTCTGGCATGGAGGCCTTCATTACGCAGTGTGCGCCGTATTGTCTGAGCTGAAACTTCAGTACCCACATCTGACCAATCTTTTCTCAGTTCCTCAGCAGTCACACGGGGGCTTTTCTTAACTCTACTCTTCAGGTACCGCACAGCAGTCGAAGTCAGCATCTTCTTTCTGCCACGACCAGGTAGCGTTTCAACAGTGCCCTTTGCCTTGAATTTGCGAATGATGCTACCTATGGTCTCTCTTGGTATGTTTAACATCTTTGCAATCTTCTTATAGCCATTGCCCTTCCTGTGAAGAGTAATCACCTCTTCTCTTGTCTTCCTGGACCATTCTCTTGACTTCACCATGTTTGTAACCACACCAGTAAATGTCTAGAAGGAGCTGAGTATCACAGTCATTTTAAAGCTGCCTAATTGGTGCTTATTATGCTTTATTGCTGTTCCGTGACATCCACAATACCTCAATACCTGATTGAAAACACTTGAATGAACCTCTGTTCTTCAGAGTGGTAATCTTTAAGGGGTTGAATAATTGTGTCAATGAAGAATTCACAAAAGAAACATTTCCTATGTATTACAAAACCAATTGATGTCATTTTAGTTGCATATGGTTCTTTAAAAAGTCCTTGTAGGATTTCATTCTGAATACAATTACAAATGTACACTAAATTCCCTAAAACCCTTTACAGCATTGGGGGTTGAATAATTTTGAACACAACTGTATATATTATTACACAGTTATGTGTTTGCGGATTTTTTGTGTGTTTTTTGTCTCCCGGAGTCCGACCCGGTCATCAGTAGGCGACTTTATGCTTTTCCTTTAATCTATTCATAAACAACTGCTTGGGGCGGCAGCCTGTATGAAAATACATTTTATGCAGGCTTTGGATGAAAGTAACAATAGGTGATTTAAAATTGGGCCTTTAGCGTCGGCAACAGTGCCGTCACACAGTAACCCCTCTGAGGATATGAATCTGGTACAGGCGTCAATGGCAGTGCCCCCAGATATTGTGCCTTTAGTGCCAGGCATGCAAGTACTATCATACAGTAACCCCTCTGTGGTATTGTGGAAGAGTGCAGGGGTGGACCATGCGGTCCTATATTAAAAAGATATGAATCTGGGAATGGGTGTCAGTGCACCCAGATATTCTGCCTTTGGTGCAAGACTGCCAGGCCAGCAAGTATCATCATACAGTAACCCCTCTTTGGTATGGTGGAAGAGTGCAGGGGTGGACCATGTGGTTCTATATTGAAAAGTTGTTGATCTGGTAATGGGCGTCAGTGCACCCAGATATTGTGCCTTTAATGCCAGGCCATCAAGTATCATCATATAGTAACCCCTCTGTGGTATTGTGGAAGAGTGCAGGGGTGGACCATGTGGTCCTATATTGGCAGGGCACCAAAATATTGTGCCTTTAATGCCAGGCCATCAAGTATCATCATACAGTAACCCCTCTGTGGTATTGTGGAAGAGTTCAGGGGTGCACCATGCGGTCCTATATTAAAAAGATATGAATCTGGAAAAGGCGTCAGTGCACCCAGATATTGTGCTTTTGGTGCCAGGCCAGCAAGTGCCATCATACAGTAACTCCTCTGTAGTATTGTGGAAGAGTGCAGGGGTGGACCATGCGGTCCTATATTAAAAAGATATGAATCTGGTAAAGGCGTCAGTGCAGCCAAATATTGTCCCTTTCATGGCAGCACGTGCCTTCACACCGTAACCCTTGCGTGGTATTGTGGAAGAGTGCAGGGCTGGACCCTGCGGTTCAAAAAATTAAAATGATATAAATCTGGCACTGGCATCAGTGCAGCCAAATATTGTTCCTTTCATGGCAGCAAGTGCCTTCACACAGTAACCCTTTTGTGGTATTGTGGAAAAGTTCAGTGATGGAGGTTTTGTGAATGCAGAAGAGATCCCCGATCTATTCCGTTACATCAGCATCAGGGGATTGATAACTGCTGATCCAGGACTGATTAATTTTTGTAAATGTCAGCCAGTCTACAGAGTCGGTGGACAGATGTGGATCAAGAAGGATTGCCAACCAGTAATGATCCCTCTCCTTGATAGCACGAATCCTGGGGTCCTTTAGCAGGCTTTGCATCATTAGGGAGCCCATGCAGCATAGGTTGGAGATGGCATTAGCTTCCGAGTTTTCCTGCTCAATGAGGATGACCGTATCGTGCACTTCCTCCTCCCAGCCATGTACTAGTCCTTTTGTTTCTGGGCAAATAAAACCCTCCCTTGAGGAATCCCCACCTTCAATGCCCCCACTACTTAAATATTTCTCCTCCTCCTCATCCTCCTAATATCCGATCTGAGGAGGACCCGCTGGAATGCTGTCTGCGGAAAGACTGGGGCCTTGAGAGCTAGGGAAGGCCTCCTTTTCCTCCCACTGCTTTGCTTCTAGAGCCACATCTATAATTCCCCGCAGAGTGTGCTCCAGCAGGAACACTAAAGGAATTGTGTCACTGATGCATGCACTGTCCCTGCTCACCATCCTCTTTGCCTCCTCAAATGGTGACAGTACAGTGCATGCATCCTTGATCATCAGCCACTGCGGGGGGGAAAAAAAACCAAGCTAACCTGAACCTGTCCTTGTGCCATACTCACACAGGTACTCGTTGATGGCCCTCTGCTGCTTGTGCAGACGCTGCAGCATTGCTAGTGTCGAGTTCCACCTGGTGGGCATGTCACCGATAAGACGGTTTGTGGGAAGGTGGAAATCTCTTTGATTTTCTGCCAGGTGAACGCTTGCTGTGAATGACCATCTGAAGTGGCTGCAGACTTTTCTGGCCTGGCTGAGAAGCCTTGTCTGCCCTGGGTACTTGGTTAGGAAACGCTGTACCACTAGATTTAGGACGTGTGCTAGGCATGGTACATTCGTCAATTTACCCTTGCGTAGGGCGGAGAGAAGGTTGCTGCCATTATCACAGACGACCATACTATTGTGGATGAGTGCAGTGGTGGAGGTTTTGGGAATGCAGAAGAGATCCCCGATCTATTCAGTTACGTCAGCATCAGGGGATTGATAGCTGCTGATCCAGGACTGTTTATTTTTATAAATGTCAGCTGGTCTACAGAGTCGGTGGACAGACGCACCCTTTTGTCTGTGACAAAACCTCCAGTGGATCATCTGCTGTAAAGTTATCCAAGTCTGCCCTTGCCCCTAGGTAGTCCTGCACCATACGGTGAAGACGCTGGCAATGGGTGCCTACATTTGACGTCCCTGGGCGTCGTGGACTAAAGAAATTTAAAAAGGCATCACTCAAGCGGCCCCGGCCTTCACCACTATTCTTCTGATCATCCGCAGCTTTAGAAGCACCTGTGTCATCACTTGGTAACCTACCAGTGCCTGGAAAGGTGTTACACAAGTGTCGCTTTAGAGCGTCCTCAAGTTTTTTAATCCTGTCCTCCCTCTGTGCGGGCAGGATGAGCTCTGCAACTTTACCCTTGTATCGTGGATCAAGAAGGCTTGCCAACCAGTAATGATCCCACTCCTTGATAGCACGAATCTTGGTGTCCTTTACCAGACTTTGCAGGATAAGGGAGCCCATGCAGCATAGGTTGGAGGTGGTATTAGCTTCCGAGTCTTCCTGGTCAATGAGGAGGATGAACCCATCATGCACTTCCTCCTCCCAGCCACATACTAGTCCTTGTGTTTCTGGGCAAACAAAGCACTCCCTTGAGGAATCCCTACCTTCAATGCCCCCACTACTTAAATATTCCTCCTCCTCCTCATCCTCCTCCTGTCTGATCTGAGGAAGACCCGCTGGAATGCTGTCTGCGGAAAGACTGGGGCCTTGAGAGCTAGGGAAGGCCTACTATTCCTCCCGCTGCTCTGTCTCTAGAGCCACATCTATAATTCCCCGTAGAGTGTGCTCCAGCAGGAACACTAAAGGAATTGTGTCACTGATGCATGCATTGTCCCTGCTCACCATCCTCGTTGCCTCCTCAAATGGTGACAGTACAGTGCATACATCCTTGATCATCAGCCACTGCGGGGGGGAGAAACAAGTTGACCTGAACCTGTCCTTGTGCCATACTCACACAGGTACTCGTTGATGGCCCTCTGCTGCTTGTGCAGACGCTGCAGCATTGCTAATGTCGAGTTCCATCTGGTTTGCATGTCACAGATCAGACAGTTTGTGGGATGGTGGAATTCTCTTTGAATTTCTGCCAGGCGAACACTTGCTGGGAATGACCGTCTGAAGTGGCTGCAGACTTTTCTGGCCTGGCTGAGAAGCTCTGCTAGCCCTGGGTACCTGGTTAGGAAACGCTGTACCACCAGATTTAGGACGTGTGCTAGGCATGGTACATGCGTCAACTTACCCAGGCGTAGGGTGGAGAGAAGGTTGCTGCCATTATCCCAAACGACCATTCCCAGCTCAAGCTGGTATGGTGTTAACCATCTCTGCATCTACCCCTGCAGAGCTGACAGAATTTGTGGCCCGGTGTGGCTCCTGTCCCCTAAACAAACCAGCTCAAGAACAGTATGGTATCTTTATGCTTGAGTCATTGCGTAGCCCCTGTCAGGCGTCGGTTTAACTGCCAATTCGCCAGAGACACAGAAGGAGGAGGAGGAGAAAGAGGGAGAGGTGGTGGTGGAGCAGACAGACCTCATACAAGCAGCTTTCTGGAGGTGTGGTGGATGAACAAGCTCCAGCACAGAGCCCCGTCTTGGTTCCCTCCCAGCTGCAATCAGAATTACCCAGTGTGCCGTGAAGGAAATGTAACGGCCCTGTCCATGCTTGCTGGACCATGTGTCTAAAGTCACATGCACCTTGCTGCTGACTGCCTTTCCCAATGACTCCATAACATTGTCTTCCACGTGCTGGTATAGTGCTGGAATGGACTTCCGTGAAAAGTAATGGCGTTTTGGAACCTGCCACTGTGGTACAGCACATTCAGAAAATTCACTGAAGGAAGCAGAGTCCACCAGCTGGAAAAGCAGCAGCTGTAATGCAAGTCAGTGAGACCCCCTGATGGGTGGCAATAGCAACACACAGATTAGAACAATTCCCAGATATTTTGTAGAAATGAAACCCCCAAAATTGCTGGTGGCAGTGAGAACAAAGATTACAACAATTCCCAGATATTTTGTATAAATGACTGACCCCCAAAATTGCTGGTGGCAGTGAGAACACAAAGATTAGAACAATTCCCATATATTTTGTAGAAATTACTGACCCCCAAAATCGTTGGTGGCAGTGAGAACACAAAGATTAGAACAATTCCCAGATATTTTGTATAAATGACTGACCCCCAAAATTGCTGGTGGCAGTGAGAACACAAAGATTAGAACAATTCCCATATATTTTGTAGAAATCACTGACCCCCAAAATTGCTGGTGGAAGTGAGAACACAAAGATTAGAACAATTCTCAGATATTTTGTAGAAATGAGACCCCAAAAAGTTGGTGGCAGTGAGAACACAAAGATTACAACAATTCCCAGATATTTTGTAGAAATGAGACCCCCGCAATAGCAGCGGGCAGACTGGCAGTGAGAATACACACTATCAATCTCCTCTCAAAAAACATGTGCTGAAGGCTGTGTGAAGCCTTATATAGTGTGCTGTGGGATTTAGCTTTGTAAACCCATGATTGGGCAAAATTTGCCTAATCAGGACTCTGAGCCGTGATTGGCATAGTCTTGAACCTGTCTTGCACCTGACCTGTGGTCAGGTGCAAGGCTGTAGCCAATTACAAGCTTCAGGCCAGTGGAAAAGTGAATTGTGATCCATTGTGGTGCATTGTGGGCGAACATGCGGCGAACACGCGGACTCTTTACTGCAGAATATTATAAGCAACGGTTTATTAGATATTGAATTAAAATGGAAATTTTTTAACATTGAAGCCTATGGGATAAAACAATCTCGTTGCTAAAACATCAGGCAGACGAGGCCCTCTAATCAATTCACTGTAGAGGGCAGCCCACCGGGGCCTCCCAAGGATCCCTTGAGGAGCATGCGGCCGCCGGATGACAGAGCTGCGACTGTGCGGGCAGGCCGGCCGGCCGGGTGCATGTGGCAGAGAGGTGGCGCAAGGAAGGAGCCACTACGGCCATGGCAAACCCCCCACCACAACCAGGATACAGGGAGCCTCCACTGACTGACCACCAGGCTAAGGTAAGGCGACACATTTCTAATTAAAAAAAAAAATCTGAGGACATTTTTTAATGTCCCAAGGAACATAAAATAAAACTTTTTTTTCTTAACATTACTCACCTGATTCCTGGATCCACCAACAAGCGCAGCCTCCCGTCTCCCACGCTGTTAGACGCTGCATACACCGGCGCGCTGTATGAGGCTTCTGAGAAGATACGCTATTAGTGTAGAGGGAGCGATGCAAAATGCGCAGCCGGCTTCCTCGTACACTACAAGCGTATCTTCTCAGAAGTATACTTTTTACTTACCCTGCTTGTTCTGAGGACCCGATCTGTTGCTGGCTTTGCCTGCCATTTGACTATTCTCTCTGTGTACTCCCTGCCTGTTCTGTTTGCCACCTGTTGCTACTGGTGTGCGCAGATTCTCACCATATACAGTAGCGCAGTACAAGTGCCTAAACGTTGCTGACCTTGTTTTGTTATAACAACTACTCTCGCACTGCGCCCCTGTCTGGTATATTCCGCTGCTTGTTACTGCTGGTGCACTTCCATCCTGCCATATACTATAACGCAGTACAAACATATATTGATCTCAGTCTGTGGTGTATATTGTTGGTGCTGTCTCCCTGGCCTGTGTGGCTGCTAGAGGTTAGGTTTAGTGGTCCCCAAATCCCAACCATCCTAAGGATCGGAGGGTTAGAGGTCTGTTACCAGGGATCCTACCAGGTCTGTCCTGGGGAATCGTTACAAATATGCGGTGAACGCCGCAGCAAATGTTAATGCTCATGCAATTTTAATGCATCTGTTGTTACTTTCATCCAAAGCCTGCATAAGTTTTACAATAATTTAGCCAAAAAATCACTAAACTTGTTCTGCGTGTCCTAAAACGTCTCCTCTTTTCATACAGGCTGCCACCACAAGCAGTTGTTTATGAATATATTAAAGGAAAACCATTTACTCTCATTTGAAATGTAATTTTTTTCTTTTTAAATGTTTCTATACATCCTACAAATCCGCCACTTCACGGGCAGGTTATGGGGACCTCCTAGGCACGATATTTGAAGGAATTTTTCGTGTTTATTCTTAACCTTTATAGAAACATCGAAACATAGAAAAATGTCAGCAGATAAGAACCTTTCGGCCCATTTAGTCTGCCCAATTACATGGATACTTTACCTGGATTTATCTTTTGTTTAGGATAGCCTTATGCCTATCCCATGCTTGCTTAAATTCAATTACTGTTTTGGCCTCTACCACTTCAACTGGAAGGCTGTTCTATGTATCCACCACCCTCTCCGTAAAATAATGCTTCCTGATGTTACTTTTAAACCTTTGCCCCTCTAATCTAAGACTATGTCCTCTTGTTTTGCTACTTTGTTTCCGTTTAAATATACTCCCTTCCTCTACCATGTGGAGTCCCTTTACGTATTTAAATGTTTCTATCATATATCCTCTGTCTCGTCTTTTTTCCAAGCTGTACATGTTAAGATCATTAAGCCTTTCCTGGTAACTTTTCTCCTTCAAGCCGTACACCATTTTAGTAGCCCTTCTCTGAACTCTCTCTAAGATGTCTATATCCTTCTGGAGATACGGTCTCCAGTACTGCACACAGTACTCCAAGTGAGGTCTCACCAGTGCTAGGGATGTGCGTTTCGCGTTTCGGAATTTTCACGAAATTTCCCGATTCGTGTTTTCGGATGCTGCCGATTTTCCGAAAATTTTTAGATCCGAAAACGGCAGATCCGAAAAGTTTTCCGAGTCGAAACGAAATATTTTCGGAATTTTCGAATGGACTTGAAATGTGTCAAATCGAAATTTATTTTCGCTCTATTCATGATTTCGGTTCCATTCGTGATTTCGGTTCCATTTCGGTAATTCTGGACATCGTATATTTAACTATTACCGGTTATATAGCTGATTCGGTAAATTTTGTATTTGTAAATGCGTATCACTTGTTTTTTTTTTTCCTCTGTTTATAAGCAGTCAGTCCCTTCTGTCCATACTGTGCTTGCTCTGTATATAAGCAGTCAGTCCCTTCTGTCCATACTGTGTGTATATAAGCAGTCAGTCCCTTCTCGCCATACTGTGCTCTGTATATAAGCAGTCAGCCCCTTCTCTCCATACTGTGCTTTGTATAAAAGCAGCCAGCCCCTTCTCTTCATACTGTGCTTGCTCTGTATATAAGCAGCCAGTCCCTTCTCTCCATACTGTGCTCTGTATATAAGCAGTCAGTCCCTTCTCTCCATACTGTGCTCTGTATATAAGCAGTCAGCCCCTTCTCTCCATACTGTGCTCTGTATATAAGCAGTCAGTCCCTTCTCTCCATACTGTGCTCTGTATATAAGCAGTCAGTCCCTTCTCTCCATACTGTGCTCTGTATAAAAGCAGTCAGTCCCTTCTCTCCATACTGTGCTCTGTATATAAGCAGTCAGTCCCTTATCTCCATACTGTGCTTGCTCTGTATATAAGCAGTCAGTCCCGTCTCTCCATACTGTGCTCTGTATATAAGCAGTCAGCCCCTTCTCTTCATACTGTGCTCTGTATTTAAGCAGTCAGTCCCTTCTCTCCATAATGTGCTCTGTATATAAGCAGTCAGTCCCTTCTCTCCATACTGTGCTCTGTATAAAATCAGTCAGCCCCTTCTCTTCATACTGTGCTCTGTATATAACCAGTCAGCCCCTTCTGTTCATACTGTGCTCTGTATAAAAGCAGTCAGCCCCTTCTCTCCATACTGTGCTCTGTATAAAAGCAGTCAGTCCCTTCTCTTCATACTGTGCTCTGTATATAAGCAGTCAGCCCCTTCTCTTCGTACTGTGCTCTGTATATAAGCAGGCAGCCCCTTCTCTTCATACTGTGCTCTGTATTTAAGCAGTCAGTCCCTTCTCTCCATAATGTGCTCTGTATATAAGCAGTCAGTCCCTTCTCTCCATACTGTGCTCTGTATAAAATCAGTCAGCCCCTTCTCTTCATACTGTGCTCTGTATATAAGCAGTCAGCCCCTTCTCTTCATACTGTGCTCTGTATAAAAGCAGTCAGCCCCTTCTCTCCATACTGTGCTCTGTATAAAAGCAGTCAGTCCCTTCTCTTCATACTGTGCTCTGTATATAAGCAGTCAGCCCCTTCTCTTCATACTGTGCTCTGTATATAAGCAGACAGCCCCTTCTCTCCATACTGTGCTTGCTCTGTATATAAGCAGTCAGTCCCGTCTCTCCATACTGTGCTCTGTATATAAGCAGTCAGTCCCTTCTCTCCATACTGTGCTCTGTATATAAGCAGTCAGCCCCTTATCTCCATACTGTGCTCTGTATATAAGCAGTCAGCCCCTTCTATTCATACTGTGCTCTGTATATAAGCAGTCAGTCCCTTCTCTCCATACTGTGCTCTGTATAAAAGCAGTCAGCCCCTTCTCTCCATACTGTGCTCTGTATATAAGCAGTCAGCCCCTTCTCTTCATACTGTGCTCTGTATATAAGCAGTCAGTCCCTTCTCTCCATACTGTGCTCTGTATAAAAGCAGTCAGCCCCTTCTCTTCATACTGTGCTTGCTCTGTATATAAGCAGCCAGTCCCTTCTCTCCATACTGTGCTCTGTATGTAAGCAGTCAGTCCCTTCTCTCCATACTGTGCTCTGTATTTAAGCAGTCAGTCCCTTCTCTCCATACTGTGCTCTGTATATAAGCAGTCAGTCCCTTCTCTCCATACTGTGCTCTGTATATAAGCAGTCAGTCCCTTCTCTCCATACTGTGCTTGCTCTGTATATAAGCAGTCAGTCCCGTCTCTCCATACTGTGCTCTGTATATAAGCAGTCAGCCCCTTCTCTTCATACTGTGCTCTGTATATAAGCACTCAGTCCCTTCTCTCCATACTGTGCTCTGTATAAAAGCAGTCTGTCCCTTCTCTCCATACTGTGCTCTGTATAAAAGGAGTCAGCCCCTTCTCTCCATACTGTGCTCTGTATAAAAGCAGTCAGCCCCTTCTCTCCATACTGTGCTCTGTATATAAGCAGTGAGTCCCTTCTCTCCATACTGTGCTCTGTATATAAGCAGTGAGTCCCTTCTCTCCATACTGTGCTTGCTCTGTATATAAGCAGCCAGTCCCTTCTCTCCATACTGTGCTCTGTATGTAAGCAGTCAGTCCCTTCTCTCCATACTGTGCTCTGTATATAAGCAGTCAGTCCCTTCTCTCCATACTGTGCTCTGTATGTAAGCAGTCAGCCCCTTCTCTCCATACTGTACTCTGTATATAAGCAGTCAGTCCCTTCTCTCCATACTGTGCTCTGTATAAAAGCAGTCAGTCCCTTCTCTCCAAACTGTGATTGCTCTGTATATAAGCATTCAGTCCCGTCTCTCCATACTGTGCTCTGTATATAAGCAGTCAGTCCCATCTCTCCATACTGTGCTCTGTATATAAGCAGTCAGCCCCTTCTCTTCATACTGTGCTCTGTATATAAGCAGTCAGTCCCTTCTCTCCATACTGTGCTTGCTCTGTATATAAGCAGTCAGTCCCGTCTCTCCATACTGTGCTCTGTATATAAGCAGTCAGCCCCTTCTCTTCATACTGTGCTCTGTATTTAAGCAGTCAGTCCCTTCTCTCCGTAATGTGCTCTGTATGTAAGCAGTCAGTCCCTTCTCTCCATACTGTGCTCTGTATAAAAGCAGTCAGCCCCTTCTCTTCATACTGTGCTCTGTATAAAAGCAGTCAGTCCCTTCTCTCCATACTGTGCTCTGTATAAAAGCAGTCAGCCCCTTCTCTTCATACTGTGCTCTGTATAAAAGCAGTCAGTCCCTTCTCTCCATACTGTGCTCTGTATAAAAGCAGTCAGCCCCTTCTCTTCATACTGTGCTCTGTATATAAGCAGTCAGTCCCTTCTCTCCATACTGTGCTTGCTCTGTATATAAGCAGTCAGTCCCGTCTCTCCATACTGTGCTCTGTATATAAGCAGTCAGTCCCATCTCTCCATACTGTGCTCTGTATATAAGCAGTCAGCCCCTTCTCTCCATACTGTGCTCTGTATATAAGCAGTCAGCCCCTTCTCTTCATACTGTGCTCTCTATATAAGCAGTCAGTCCCTTCTCTCCATACTGTGCTCTGTATATAAGCAGTCAGTCCCTTCTCTCCATACTGTGTGCTCTGTATAAAAGCAGTCAGCCCTTCTCTCCATACTGTGCTCTGTATAAAAGCAGTCAGCCCCTTCTCTCCATTTCTGTGCTCTCTGTATTAGAGCAGTCAGCCCCTTCTCTTCATACTGTGCTCTGTATATAAGCAGTCAGTCCCTTCTCTCCATACTGTGCTCTGTATAAAAGCAGTCAGCCCCTTTTCTCTTCTGCATACCTCTTCATAGTGTGCTTGCTCTTTCTACTTGTATATAATAGCAGCCAGTCCCCAGTCCCTTCTCTCCATACTGTGCTCTGTATATAAGCAGTCAGCCCCTCTCTCCATACTGTGCCTGTATAAAAGCAGTCAGCCCCTTCTCTTCATACTGTGCTTGCTCTGTATATAAGCAGCCAGTCCCTTCTCTCCATACTGTGCTCTGTATATAAGCAGTCAGCCCTTCTCTTCATACTGTGCTTGCTCTGTATATAAGCAGCCAGTCCTTCTCTCCATACTGTGCTCTGTATATAAGCAGTCAGCCCCTTCTCTCCATACTGTGCTCTGTATATAAGCAGTCAGCCCCTTCTCTCACATACTGTGCCTCTGTATATAAGCAGTCAGTCCCTTCTCTCCATACTGTGCTTGCTCTGTATATAAGCAGTCAGTCCCGTCTCTCCATACTGTGCTCTGTATAAAAGCAGTCAGCCCCTTCTCTTCATACTGTGCTCTGTATATAAGCAGTCAGTCCCTTCTCTCCATACTGTGCTCTGTATAAAAGCCGTCAGCCCCTTCTCTTCATACTGTGCTCTGTATAAAAGCAGTCAGCCCCTTCTTTTCATACTGTGCTCTGTATATAAGCAGTCAGTCCCTTCTCTCCATACTGTGCTCTGTATATAAGCAGTCAGTCCCTTCTCTCCATACTGTGCTCTGTATATAAGCAGTCAGTCCCTTCTCTCCATACTGTGCTTGCTCTGTATATAAGCAGTCAGTCCCGTCTCTCCATACTGTGCTCTGTATATAAGCAGTCAGTCCCTTCTCTCCATACTGTGCTCTGTATATAAGCAGTCAGTCCCTTCTCTTCATACTGTGCTCTGTATATAAGCAGTCAGTCCCTTCTCTTCATACTGTGCTCTGTATATAAGCAGTCAGTCCCTTCTCTCCATACTGTGCTCTGTATAAAAGCAGTCAGTCCCGTCTCTCCATACTGTGCTCTGTATATTTAAATCATTTTTTTTTATTTTTTTTTCGTTTCAGATCATTTTGATCAACTATTTTTCCGTTTTAAAACCTTTTTGTTCTGGTTTTTATTTTTAAAGTCATACCATTCGGGTCAGTTTAGCGTTTTTTAAATCGTTTTGTTCATTTTTTTTTTGTTCCTCGGCTTTCATACCATTTTTTAATGTGATTAAATAAAGTTGTGAAATGTATATTCAGAAGAAAAAAAGGATCTTTATTTAATTTAAAAAAAACACGATAGAATCGCCAGAATTATCGTATCGACAGAATGAATTATCGGATCCGAAAAACAAACCAAAGATTTATTATAAAAAAATATATAAAGTATAAAAAAGGAAACCATAGTAGTTTACATCAAAACGAATAGAGTTAGACAGCTTTGAAACGAGGAGAACAGACGTTCCGAAAAAAACGAAAATTTCCGAAATCACGAAAAGTCGATACAACAAACGAGCAAAGTGACACGAAAATACGAAAAATGGTCGAGGAGAACAGACGGTCCGGAAAACGAAAAGTCCCGAAATCACGAAAAGTCGATACAAAAAATGAGCAAAGTGACACGAATATACGAAAAATGGTCGATATTCCGAAAAAAAAATGTACACGAAAAACGAGTCGAGCCGAACCGAATCGAAACAGAAATCGGCCGAAACGAGCCGAATCGAAAAGTTTAAACATCCGAACAAATCGAACCGGATCGAACCAAAAAAAATATCGGTGCACAAGCCTAACCAGTGCTCTGTACAGTGGCATGAGCATTTCCCTTTTCCTACTGCTAATACCTCTCCCTACACAACCAAGCATTCTGCTAGCATTTCCTGCTGCTCTATTACATTGACTACTTACCCTTAGATCCTGTGAAATAATAACCCCTAAATCCCTTTCCTTCAGATGTTGAGGTTAGGACTGTATCAAATATTCTATATTCAGCCCTTGAGTTTTTACGTCCCAGGTGCATTATCTTGCACTTATCCACATTAAAACTCAATTGCCACAGCTCCGACCATTTTTTTAGTTTACCTAAATCATTTGTCATTTGGCTGATCTCTCCAGGAACGTCAACCCTGTTGCAAATCTGTGTGTCATCAGCAAAAATACATACTTTTCCATTAATACCTTCTGCAATATCACTAATAAAAATATTAAAGAGAATGGGTCCAAGTACTGACCCCTGAGGTACCCCACTGGTAACAAGACCTTGCGCCGAATAAACTCAATTTACCACAACCCTCTGTTGCCTGTCACTCAGCCACTGCTTAATCCATTCAACAATATTGGAATCCAAGCTCAAAGATTGCAATTTATTGATAAGCCTTCTATGCGGCACAGTATCAAAAGCCTTACTGAAATCTAAATAAGCAATGTCTACTGCACCACCTGTGTCTATTATTTTTGTTACCCAATCAAAAAAAATCAATAAGATTAGTTTGGCATGATCTCCCTGAGGTAAACCCATGTTGTTTCTGATCCTGTAATCGATGTGTTTTTAGATGTTCAACAATCCTTTCCTTTAACATGGTTTCCATTAATTTCCCCACTACTGACGTAAGACTAACTGGCCTATAGTTCCCCGATTCCTCCCTACTACCCTTCTTGTAAATGGGCACAACATTTTCTAATTTCCAGTCTTCTGGGACGACTCCCGTTAGCAAGGATTTGTTAAATAAATCTGTTAATGGTTTTGCTATTACATCACTGAGCTCTTTTAATAATTTAGGGTGGATCCCATCAGGCCCCATTGACTTATTCGTCTTTACTTTAGACAGCTGCTGTAGAACCTCCTCCTCTGTAAACTGATATGTAAATGTCTCGTTAGTGTTTCCTCCTAACTGAGGTCCCATTCCTTCCTTTTCTTCTGCAAAGACTGAACAAAAATATTGATTGAGGCAGTCAGCGAGACTTTTATCCTCTTCTACATACCTTCCTTCCTTTGTTTTTAATCTAACTAATCCTTGTTTTACTTTTCTTTTCTCGTTTATGTATCTAAAAAATGTTTTGTCCCCCTTTTTTACTGACTGAGCTATTTTCTCTTCTGCGTGTGCTTTGGAAGCTCTTATAAATTGCTTTGCCATCTTTTTGCCTAATCTTAAAGGTTTGCCTATCTTCTTCACGCTGAGTTTTTTTATAATTATTGAATGCTGTCATTTTGTTCTTCACTATTTTGGCCACTTCTGCAGAGTACCACAGTGGTTTCTTCCCTCTTTGTTTTTGCTAACAAGCCGAATGCAATTGCCTGTGGCCTTCAATAATGCTTCCTTTAAATAATCCCATTTCTCCTGGACTCCCTTTAAACTCCTCCAGTCTGATAATGACTCCTTCACACAAAATCTCATTTTAGAAAAATCTGTTTTTTTAAAGTCTAAAACTTTTGTTTTTGTGTGGTGTGGCTCCATCTCTGTTCTTATATTAAACCATACTGACTGGTGATCACTAGATCCCAAATTTTCACCTACAACAACGTCCGATACCAAACCTCCATTTATGAGTATTAAATCCAATATGGCCTCTTTACGGGTCGGCTCCTCAACTACTTGTGTTAGAGATAATCCCATTAGGGAGTTTAGAATATTTGTACTCCTGGTGCACCCAGCTGTTTTGGTTTTCCAGTTCACATCAGGAAGATTAAAGTCCCCCATGACAATAACTTCCCCCTTCATTGCCATTTTGGCTATTTCCTCAAACAGCAGATTATCTAGTTCTTCTGCTTGTCCAGGGGGTCTATAGATCAAACCTACACGAGCTACTGTATGATTGCCAAATGTTAGCGTAACCCAAACTGACTCTATGTTCACCTCGCTCACTTTTATTTGGTTCGTTTTTATGTTGTTTTTCACATACAGGGCCACTCCTCCTCCTTTCCTACCTTCTCTGTCTTTTCTATATAAAGAGTACCCTGGTATTGTTATGTCCCAGTTATTTTTCTCACTGAACCATGTCTCAGTAACTGCCACTAAATCTACTTTTTCAGCTGCCATCATTGCCTCCAGTTCATTGATTTTATTGACTAAACTGCGAGCATTTATAGACACGACTCTGAGCTTGTCATTTTTTTCCCCGCATGTTGCTTGCACCCTCCGATTTAGTTTTGGGGGACAATCAGGCAGATTGTTTTTTACCCTTTTGTCCCCCCCTCCTAGTTTAAATATTTCTTTGTGAAACCTTTGAACTTCTCACTGAGAACATATGTTCCCCTATGAGTAAGATGCAAACCATCTTTTTTTATACAGTTCCTTTCTGCTCCAATTAGAGCTATCATGGGACACAAAGCCAAATCCTTGCTCCCGAAGCCACAAATTAAATTCCCTATTGCGCATCTGCCTATCCTGAATGTTATGCACAGGCAAAACTTCAGAGAATGACACAGTGGACGCAATCTGCTGTATTTCACCTCCAAGAACACAAAAATCTTCCTTAATCTCAGAAACCTCATTGCTAGCCAAGTCATTGCTATGTGATGGAAAAATCACTGTTCCTTTAAAAATGTTTTTTTGTTTTTACTTTTTGTCCTTGTTTCCTGTCCCCCAGGGCACTACCCGGACCCCCAAACACCTTTTATGGCAAATATCTTGCATATATGCGTTCGAGTTCCATTGACTTGCATTGAGTTCGAATCGTGTTCGCGTTTGAATCATTTTTCAAATGTTCGTGTTCGAATGCGAACCGAACACGGGGGTGTTCGGACCATCACTAATAGGGGATTTTAGGGATTTATATTGTTTAGTATTTCAACAAAAATTCAGTACAAGGTAGATACTTAAAAAAATATGATTCAGATATTTAGTAGGATTAATTTCACTTATACTTGTATTATAGAATCTATAACCCATTCTAGAATTATTATTTTTTTGTTATGCATATTCTATATTTCATTCCATAAAAATATGCAGAAGGACAATTTTCAATTTATATTTAGAATAAATTACATTGGACAAATTATATTGATTTATATCATGGTCCCAAATAAGAAAAGGGGGAGAGGGAATTTTTTTTAATTGTGCCCTATATATTTGGAAGCCAAAATCAAAGATGTTAGTTATCTAATGATGTATGAGAAATCAATAATGTTCTTTCTTCTACATGCTGAAGAATTAAGGGATTGATACCCCGATTGATAGACTTATAAATGGAGAAGGGAAAGCCTTTGATCAAGTATTTTTAAGTAATGACTTGGCAAGTGGAACAGTTTTATTTAAGAGTTATTTTAGTTCCGAAAAACTGAAGCTTTTAGAGCAACGCAAGCACGAAAGAAGGTATGCATTTTAAGATGTTGCACAGAACAACTGGTTCCGCGTTCCAAGTTGCAACGCATGTGGCACACATGCGCAAAATGGCGACTGGAATTCCCGGAGAGAGAGTACGTGCCTAGGATGGCGAGTTGGTGGTAAGCGGAGCTCCTAGGAGGCCCAAGATGGCAGACACCAACAAAAAGGAGGCTTGGAATGCACTAACCAAGAATGGATGGACCACCGAATGGATGGAGAGCACCGAATTGGACACTGAATTGCACTGAACAGTGAATTTCCCCATATGGTGCAATTTTGAGGCCATTCAGCTACTCAAAAAGCTAGCGATTCGCCAAATATTGGCGAATTGCCAGAGAAATATGGTGACTTTCGGCAGCAGTGAAATTCATAGAGAAGTAACGGTTAATCTATTCAGAGAACACCGACCAGCTGTGAAAAGTTGTCAAAATACCATGATTTTTGATGGGTTCATTTGACAGGTTTAAGCAAGCAAATAGGTTTTAATGTAAAAAAAAATTCCTTGTTTTTCTTAAATATTTATTCAACCGTTTATTTTTTTCATTTTCAGCAAAAAGGCTCCTAATTTATTTTTTAGAATTCTATAACCCTTTCGCTGCTGAGACATTTCACGCCTCTGTGCTGAGCTAATTTTTACCTGTTTCGCTCATGTTTAAACGCGTTTTGAAGTCGTATTTTAGAACATGACCAAGACATATATCGTTCTTTCCAGCAGACTCGGCAGATTCATAATATATCATTATTATATGTATACGTCATGCCCTGTCTGTATAATATAATATAAAATGCAATAAAATTAGAATTTTCAATAATTTACAACATGTAAAGTGGTTTTTTTCACATTTTAACATGCGAGCAATTGCGGTATATTTTCTATCAGGGTTATCCAAAGAGATCCGAATTGCTTGAGAAAGGTAACCGAACGCTGAAAATCAGCGTTCGGTTACCTTTCCTGGCCATTCGGCTATCCAGAGAGCAGGCAATTCGCCAAATCCTTGCGAATTGCCTGAACATACGGTGCCTGTTCGGGGCCTGTTCGAGGGCAGTGAAATCCCCATGAAAAAGCACTGCTTCGGCTATTCAGAGAACGAAAACCAGCAGTGAAAGGTTCCCCTAATGCCCTGCCATTCGGTGGTTTAATTCGGCAAATTTATTCAGGAGAATACCATAGGCTTCAATGTTAAAAATATTCCCATTTTAATTCAACATCTAATAAACCGTTCATTATAAAATTCTGCAGCAAAAAGTCTCTTTATTCATTGATTTTTTAGGATACTTTAAGCATTTTTCAGATTTTTTTTTTTTTTTTAAAGAGTCCGATTTTTTTATTTTTTTTTTTAAGTTTACTTATTTTTTTTGCAACAGCCCTCTTTATTATCATTCCCTGGACCTCCTGTGAAAATTTCAGACATTTTCGCTCAGTAGTTTCTTTGCAAACAGCGTTTCATTTTCCCAGATTCATACAAATGGTTTTTCTAATTTATTCACCTCCCTCTGTCTGCGTCACAGCTGCTTCGGCTCTGTGTGATTCGGCTCCTTTTCGGCTCCTGTTCGGCTCCTGTTCGGCTTTTTCGAAGGTTAATCCAGATGTTTTTGCTTGTTTTCAGCGTGCATTCGGTTAGTTTTCGTCAGGTTTTCGGCAGCTTTTCCCTGCAATTCGGGGACCCTGTGGTGTTTGCTGAATACACCGCAGGGTCACCGAAATGCAATCGGCAAAAGGAACCGAATTGAAGAGAACGAAAAGTCACCGAACGTGCGGTGACTTTTCGAATCTCTTTGGATAACCCTGTATGGCTTGCGCTTGTTAAAAAAAATTAGTAATGGGGTCTCGTTACATTTTTTTGGGGGAAAATTACATGATTTTTAACAGACGCACCTCAAATAAAAATCGTTAGTGCAGCATCATTGTTCATATTATAATTGAAATGGGAACAATATCGCTGCATTAACTTAACAAAACCAAAAATATATATATATATTTTTTAAAAAAAAATAAAAAAATTTACATGGTCATGTTTGGTATCGTTGGAAAGGCCATGCTCTGGTCGATCCAACAATATCAAACATTAACCCCCTTGCGGCCACGGATCGGGAGATAGGTGGTTCATTGGTAACCATTGCTGGCAGTAGGGGGTTAACTCCAGCAATGGCGTCATCGTGCTATGCACGATGAAGCCAGTCATCAGGGGGAGTTCCCGGAGGCTTGGCCAACATGTCGGCCAGCTCCGGGAGATGATCACAATCTGGCACTTTAAGGCACCGAATCGTGATGCGGCTCCCCAGGGGTTAATGTCGGCCACCGTTTGGAAGGGCAGGCTCTTCCAAACGGTGCATGCCTTAACCCAGTGGCCCCCGGCGATCGGGAGGGAGGACAGTCAGAAGGACCCCCCCCCCTTTTTCAGGCGCCTCCTCCCCACACGTGGGGGGCGCCTGAATTAGAGGCCGCCGCAATGACATCTAATGTCCCCGCCAGGGTCCCGGAGTGCCGGGCTGACATCCAAGATGTCAGCACGCACCGGGGGGCCAGCAATCGGCCGGAATCCCGGCCGATTGCTGCCTCCTGTGCTACGGACGCGCTCAGTGCGTCCGTAGCACAGGAGGTGCACTTGGCAGGACGCGCTCAGCACTTAGCAGCCAAATGGTTAAGCATTTTCATGATTTTTGGCCAAAATGATTGATTCAGATTTTTTTTTTTTTTTTTTACGTGGCGTTTTATTTTTATTCTGTACCAGACCTTTTTATTGTTATTCATATGACCTTATTTATAATTTCCAGGCACTTTCATGCACTAGTTGTTTTTTTTAATCCCATAGTGAGCGGCGGTTTAGCGAAAATCCGTCCTTTAGTGCCCGCTGCTGTTTTTACATTTCTTCGCAGTTTATACTTTTCCTCTTACTCGTTTATGCAACCCACACATATTATACACCCAGGGTTATTCAGAGAGCGTGAAAAGCAGGAGAATGACTGGAGAATGACTGGAGAATGAAAAATTCTAGGTCAAAATAGTCGATTTGGAAAGTGAGATGAAAGGGAGAATTTTTCTGGTTTGGCAATTTTGACCTAGAATTTTTCATTCTCCAGTCATTCTCCAGTCATTCTCCTGCTTTTCTCGCTCTCTGAATAACCCTGTGACTGTTTTTCTCCTCATTAAATGGACTTTCTAAAGATACAATTTTTTTAATTTCATATAATTTACTATAAAAAAATTGTGAAAAAACACCACTTTTTCTAAATTTGACCCCCAAAATCTCTTATGTATCAACAACCGTCAACCAAAAAATTTGCGTAGTAGTTTCTAAATTTTGAGTTTAGCAATACCCAATGTTTACATATTCCTTGCTTACCCCCCATTTTATATGGCAATAAGTGCAAGTAGCACTTTGCCATTTCCAAAGGGTTTATTTTCAAAATTGGTGATAGTGACATTGTAACACTAATCTGTCACTAATACCTGAATAACCCTCCACATATACATATTTTTTTAAAAGTACATAACCCAAGGTATTAAACTTGGGTTATTTTGACTTTCCATGCAACCATTTTACCACAAATCTATGCCAAAGTTGCAATAAACTTTTATTGGTGATTTTCTGACATAAGCTGCAATTTAAGAATACATGTACTGAGAACTTTAAGGCTAGGGTCAGACGAACGCATTTTCGCGTTGTCTGTGAAAAAGTGCGTTCGAACGAATGGACGCATTTTTTCAAGGAGTACGCGATAGCAGTCATACGATGCGCATTTGCATTCGTGTTTTTGTACGGATCATCAATAAAACCCTTTTTGCGTCTGGACGTTATGTTGGCCGGACATTAGCAGTGTCTGACATCTCCAAATCACTCACACACGCCGCTAGCGGACGCAGCGCACTCTGTACGACTGTACTAGTGGTTTCACGTTCTCGACAAAATGCGTTCGTTTGCCACTTGCGTTGCGCGGACAAACTTTCGTGCGGCCGTACTTCGTGTGTTCCCCGGCATTGGACGTCATTTGCTGCTAGCACGGCCGTGATTTTGTGCGGCTAAACGCACGTTAAAACTGCTTTCGTCTGACCCTAGCCTAAGGCTAGGGTCAGACTAACGCATTTTTCACGTCGTCCATGGAAAAGTGCGGTCGAACGAACGTATGTATTTTTTCCCGGAATACGCAATAGCGGTCATACGATGCGCCTTTTCGTCCGTGATTTTGTACGGATGTCAATAAAACACTTTTTGTGTCTGGACGTGATGTTAGCCGGACATTAGCAGCGTCTGACGTCTCCTAATCACACACACACGCCGCTATGCGGCCGCAGCGCACTCTGTACGTCAGTAGTAGCGGTTTGACGTTCTCGAAAAAATGCGTTCGTTGGCCACTTGCGTTGCGCGGACGAACATTCGTGCGGCCGTTCGTCGTATGTTCCCCGGCATTGGACGTCATTTGCTGCTAGTACGGCCGTGATTTCGTGCGGCTAAACGCACGTTAAAACTGCGCTAGTCTGACCCTAGCCTAAGGGTTACTGCCAAAAACACCCCAAAATGTGTTCAGCACCTTTTTTGAGTAAAGTGTTACCACCCATGTATAGGTATGGCACGTTATTTGGGGGCTAATAGGCCTTTTTTGGGGGTGCGCATTTCAGTTTCCAACTTGGAATTTTCACATTTGGTCATCATGCACCCATGTCCTATTGGACATTTTTTGAAGCCAGCCAAAGTAATTTACCCCATCAAAATATATATTTTTAGAAAGGACACACCCTAGGGTACTTCAAATAGTTGTATTTTAACACTTTCCATGCACTAGATCTACCGCAGTCTTTGTAAAACTTTCAGGTAGTCACTTTTTGTGTAATTTGTTCACACACATTGGGCTCTATTACATTCTCTGCGCAAAAACGTGCCACAGCGCAATAAGTTTTACGCACAGCTGTAAGCATTAAAGCGTGAAAATTAACGGTATTACGATCCTAATGCATTTTTTCATCCGTCAAAAAAATAACGCAAGTAATCCGAACGCGCAAAACGAAGATAAATACACAGCAGTAACGTTGCGCACGTAAATCAGTGCGTGGACTGTTTTTTAAGTGGGATTCAGTCAATCAGAATTAAGAACCTTAATTGACATTAATTTACCTTAATTGACCTTAATTGACTCACTTAAGTTTTTGCGCCTGTCAAAGTAAATCTGAGTATACATGCTGCAGCAATAATGAAAACACGCACGAATTCACAATTTTATTGTTTGGGTATGTGTAGAATGTGTAACTATACTGAGCTGTATTTTTTTTTTTTTTTGTGCTGGAGTATTTCGTTTTGACCAGGACTTTCGGATTTGAAATTAACACCAGCTTTTCCGAAACGTTAAAATTATGTGCGCAAACGTTCTCCATCAAAATTTGCGCATAGATTGTAATACCATCTGCGTATCAGTGCACAAACGCATTTGCCCTCACAATGTTAAGTATAGGACGCGCAAAGTATCGTAAGTTCGCGCAGGTTCACCCGCAGTAGACGAATATGCGCATTCGTTGCGCAGAAAGACATTGTAATACGACGTTGGGCACAAATGTTTTTCCCTTGCGTTAATGCATTTTTGCGCACGCGTTAACGTTTGTGCGAAGGATGTAATAGAGCCCAGTGGCGTAGCGTGGGTTGTCAGCGCCCGGGGCCAGCAAAGAATTGTGCGCCCCCCCCCCCAACCTGTGGACGTTATCGATATTGCCCCAGCTCACACATGGATTTGCCCCCAGCTCACACATGGATTTGCCCCCCAGCTCACACATGGATTTGCCCCCCAGCTCACACATGGATTTGCCCCCAGCTCATGGATTTGCCCCCAGCTCATGGATTTGCCCCCAGCTCGCTCATGGATTTGCCCCCAGCTCATGGATTTGCCCCCCAGCTCATGGATTTGCCCCCCAGCTCACTCATGGATTTGCCCCCCAGCTCACTCATGGATTTGCCCCCCAGCTCACTCATGGATTTGCCCCAGCTCATAGATTTGCCTCAGCTCTCACATGGATTTGCCTCAGCTCTCACATGGATTTGCCTCAGCTCTCACATGGATTTGCCCCCAGCTCACTCATGGATTTGCCCCCATCTCATGGATTTGCCCCCCAGCTCACTCATGGATTTGCCCCCATCTCATGGATTTGCCCCCCAGCTCACTCATGGATTTGCCCCCATCTCATGGATTTGCCCCCCAGCTCACTCATGGATTTGCCCCCATCTCATGGATTTGCCCCCATCTTATGGATTTGCCCCCAGCTCATGGATTTGCCCCCATCTCATGGATTTGCCCCCAGCCCTTACCTGGATATTGCCCCAGGCCCCAGCTCCGGCGGGGGTTGAGGGGACGCAGATGCCGGGCAGCGCGGGAGCGCCTGCCCGGTCTTTAACAGTCCGTCTTGTTAGGTGATGCCGTGCAGCCGGTCACGTGGTCCGGCCAATCAGGTGGTACAGAGACTCCGTACCACCTGATTAGCCGGACCACGTGACCGGCTGCGCACGCCGCGCAGCCGCATCACCTAACAGGACGGACTGTTAAAGACCGGGCAGGCGCTCCCGCGCTGCCCGGCATCTGCGTCCCCTCAACCCCCGGGCCAGTTTTAGGGGCACAAATGCGCCCCTAACAAAACTGCGCCCGGGGCCACGGCCCCCCCAGCCCCCCACGCTACGCCACTGATAGAGCCCATTTGTATTTTAGGCATGAATTGTCAAATCCAGTTATGGGTTACTGCCACAAAACACCCCAAAATATGTTCAGCAACATCTTCTGAGTAAAGTGATACCACCCATATATAGATTTGTTGGGTTGTTTTTGGGGTGCTATGCCAATCTTCTGACATGTGCCTGTCATATTTCTAATTTGACATATCTTCTTTGCCATGTTTTGGAGTGTTTTGATGCCATGGATGCAACTGTTTACCCCAAACAAATTGGATAGTGTGTGGTGGTAATTTTTCATTTTTACACCCACATTAGTTTTGGACTGTGATTTAGGAGACCCTGTTGTCGGTTACTGCATGAAAACTCTCATGGTTGATTTCTGCAAAGCCTCCTGAGTACACCCATGCCCCCCATGCATAGGTTTGCCACGATTTTGGCAAAATACAGCACCAATTGTAGAACATAAAAATGTAGGAATAAATGTAAAACTCTGGTGCAGTAAAAGTAAAAAAAAAAACTAAACTGAACTTACTAACTAGACTGCAAGAAAAAATATAAAGGAAAACGAAATTACAGATCACGCACAGTATGATACTGCTTGAAACAGTCCCCAAGACACAGACCGGGTTGTCCAGGGCATTCTGGGCAGTAAAAGGTTGAGTCTCTTCTCTGCCCCCTCTTGAAACACACTCTGCACCTTTTTTTGGGGTTTCTGTTTGCCCTCAGTAGGGGGGATTTTATAAATAAAATGAGTAACCCCAACTCTGTCCCCCATCGCCGCCCAGGGAGCAGGTGCATCTTGGTACAAAATCCCTGAAATGACCTGGAGCTGAAACTGTAAAAGGGACAGTGTCACTCCGCGGTTTGACTATTTTAAGAGGAAAAAGGCATTGTGTGTTGCAATTTGCATCAGGTAAATTACAACCTTTTTGTACCAGGCCCTTGACTTCTGCATAATTTGGTAGGGCTGGAGCAGCTGATCTTCCAGATCAACCCCACCCATATGCTGGTTATAGGCCTTGATGCACACTGGCTTCCTTACGCCCTCAGCTCTGCCACGTACAGAGATCTCCACAGACCTCTGAGTGGATGGTGGTGAGAAGGTATACGTCCTTCTTGTCTCTGTACATGACTGCCAACAGCTCCTCTTGGCGCAGAGCTGAGCCTCCCCCCTTATTAGCCAGGTGTGGGCAAGCTGTGCTGGGAAACCTATGCGGTTCTTGTGAACAGTACAATACAGTAGCCTGAACAAAGGGGCACTTGTTTAAAAATTGTCAACATGCAAGTGATATCCTTTGTTCATGAGGGGAAAAAGTAGGTCCCACACAATCTTGCCGCTGGTTCCCTGATTTCTAAACCCACATGTTGAAGTTCAATGGCGTTCCGGTTTGAAACGCACGGATCGTTACTGGTGGAATCCATCTTGCGCCTGCGTATTTCCTGCATTCCACCTTGGAACGCCACAACTTCCATATCGCGCCGACTTCCTGTCTTTTCAATACGAACGGACCGAGCGTATCACGGATTTCCTTACACACACCTTCTGTCGTCCCCTCTTATTTTCTCTCCTCAACAGAAAAAACACGGCATATTTAACAGTATATTGCTTGGAAATACCACAACTCATTACATCATAGTTTCTCAAGGTGATCCTCTAGATAGATGGGCATAATAAGCCCTGAATACAGTCAGGTCCAGAAATATTGGGACGTTGACACAATTCTAACATCTTTGGCTCTATACACCACCACAATGGAGTTGGAATGAAACAAACACAATGTGCTTGAACTGCAGACTGTTAGCTTTGAGGGTATGTACAGTTTTTAGATGTGCCTCCCACTTGTTGAAATTGTTCGAGTTCGAATTCGAACCGAACACGGGGGTGTTCGGCTCATGCCTAATGGTAACCCAGATTGCAGTTTTATTGTAGTAGATTCTGTGATACTCCTACACACCACACATTACTGTGAGTATCATTGATAAGTCGCTCTGTGATATGCTCATACACACTGCGCATTACTGAGTTTTATTGCCGTGGAGCCATGAGATACAATCATACATTTCATGTGTTTTTGTTTTTTTTGGGGGGCAGCATTTCATCCATCGCTCCAGGCAGCACAATGACTTGGGCCGGCCCTGAGTGGGTATATCTGAACAGAGGTCTGCAAGTATATACATATATCTGAGATAAGGTGTGTGGTCAGGGTGTGTGCAGGCTGTGCAGTGAGTAAATGTGGTGTCATGCCATACATTTCAATATAAACATTAACTGGACAGGTTTTCAACAAAATCCTAAATTATTTATTGGAAAGCAGTCACATGACTTTAAATAAAAGAATCGGTGAGTACCTGAAAAAAGTATCGGTACTTGTACTCAGTCCTAAAAATGTGGTATCGGTGCATCCCTATCCAATGTCATGCCATATTAAATGGCTTTTTTTAGCAAAAGCAAGGATATGAAACCAGACACAATCACTCCTGTACAGCTGTTTTGAGCTCATTTACCATCATCAGCAGGAGATAGAATGTGACTGCTTGCTATTGATGCATACAGTTACAGTTACAAGTTTTTATAAAGCGCTATCAAGTTCCGTACCGCATAGCCCCTAGGGTAAATTAGTTTGCATTTCGTTGTGGTGGTGGACAAAAAGGCTGCATATCCCTTATATGTTGGCTATAAGTCAATAAATATTGATTTATCATTTTCCAGGTTTTTATGATCTAAACACTTTTAAAAGCTTCAGATATATTTTTATTGTAGCTACAGGTTCTAAAAGTATCCACCCAAAAATTCCTGCGGTGTTATTAAAAAATATTTTGATGGTTCTTCCTTTAAAAAGTTTTTAAATCCATTTTTTACGCTACAAACCCTTTTATATGTAATTCTTAATTTATCTGGTAGAAATTTGTTTAAAACGTTAGTTCAAACTGAGTGACCGGCCAATGGCATTACGAGCATCTTCTAGATTGAAAGTTCCAAAGGGAATAGGGCCCTCACTTTCTTCTGCGTTGGTTTGTCAAATGTTGTTCGGTCTCATTGTATTGTAACACTGTCTATATTGTACCCATTGTTCAGAGCTGTGGAATATGTTGGCTCTATATAAATAATAATAAGCAGATAACTCCATTTGCTATTAAAGTCCAGATGACTTTATTCCTAATTTGACCAACCTCTGGATTGTTAAAGCCAATCGTATTACACTGGAGCAAGTGAAAAGATCAGGGCTTCATCTTTGATGTGAGGTTTTTCGAGCCTTGATTCTTTCACTGGAATTTGTGACGAGGTTCTCTTCACATTATTGATTTATAGGGACTAGTCTACTGTTCTGCCCGAACTTTGAAAAGCAGCTTCCTCCATACAGAAAATAAAGTAAAATAAAATTATTGTGCATTAACAGGCAGAGATAACAGGGCGGTTACAGAATTCAGGGGGTGCTCTGTTTTCACTCAGTCCTCTCCTCCTGTTTCTCACTCTCCAACCCTTCTAGATTGTAAGTTCCCAAAGGAAAGGGGCCATTTCCTCCTGTGTTGGTTTATCAAATGTTTGGTCTCAATATATTGTAACACTGTCTATATTGCACCCATTGTTCAGCGCTGTGGAATATGTTGGTGCTATATAAATAATTATTGTTTATAATTGCTGTAAATCCCAATATAGGGCAGATGTGTGATGTTACTGTACAATCTGTGCCAGCATCACTCCCTCATACAGAAATTACTTTTCAAAAAATTTCGAAGCTTCATTTCTGATAAGCTCCTCATAGTCACTGCAAATTACCACACGCGGTGTGTCTGACTATTGTATTCATCCATTTTAATCACATTTCCTCTATTTGAATTGCAGGATGTTTCTGCTTGTATGCTGATAATGCTGAATGATAGGAAAATGTTGCCACAGCAAATTTAGAAAAATACTATATAATTTTTATTTAGCATTGCATTAGATGTGATTTAAAAAAATCTGCATCACAAATAAAATACAAAGCATAAACAGTTATAAAGGCAGGGGTCAGGTCCAGGGGGAACGCATGGGAACTCCATTCCTCCACTATTTTTGCAGAAGGAACTCTGTTCCCATTGGTCACAGACACTATAAAGCTTGTATGCATGTGTTCATACAGATCTTTCCCTGTTAAGACCCAATAAATATCTGAGTTAGCATATTTTTTTGCTAAAACCATATGTGTATGTAATTATATCAGATTCAAGTGTGAATTGCTAATTGGGGGAGAGAAATCCAGTTGATTTCCCACACATATTTATTAATGACCTGATCCCTGCATAAAGGTAATGTAAATATGTATGTATAAACAATAAACAACATTATAAATATACAAAAGTAATCAACCCAGGACATGCTTGAAAACGAGAGAAATCTCAACGTATCCTTCCTGGTAAAATCCTTTTATAAATAAATAAATAAATAACAGATTACCTCAGTTTGTATAGCTTGGCAGTTGCAGACACCCAGGGGATCACAACGTTCTGAGCTGGAGGACTTTTACGAAGGGAACAGTTTGTCTCCTTCCAGCTTCTGCACAGAAATATATATACACTCAGGAGTGATATTGACACACCTGTCAGCTATAATATATTCCATCATACAGAGCTAATAAATAAAACTATTTCATCAAATGTGAATCACTATCCAATTGGCCAAACAAAAAACATTATGCAACTCAATCAAAGAGGAGTGAAGTCACCTGCAAAGGGAGGATGGAACAATTAAGTCGCCTACTGATGACCGGGTCGGACTTCGGGAGACAAAAAACCACACAAGAATACGCGAACACATAACTGTGGAATAATATAGATTTATTATATATAGGCCACAGCTAAAAACCACCATAATAACATAACAATTTTAATAACAAAATAAAACAATAATCCAGTGCTGAAAGAACTCCCCACAACCCCCACACACCTCCAAACCAACCAACCACCAAAAATCTTCCCAACTCCCAACCTTCTGACCAAAAAATCCTAACTAAAAAGGAACCCCTAGCCAGCACTGCCTACAAGCCCCCGCCATGAGCTCCTCACATAACCCCTTATGGGAGAGCTCCCCCACGAAGGAAAAAAAGGGCTTGTTCAATCCCCTCCTTGAGTCCCAGGATAAACCCACATCTGTCAGGTGAACTCCATCCGCCATAAAATAGCACTCCGCCTCCTCTTCAAAAGGTAGATGTCGTACCACCACACCACCCATCCTCCTCACGAACCTTCCCATGCAGCAATTCAGCTTGATACAGCCCAGCAGCACTGCCTCCTCATTCTCCGCAAGCTCCACACCATCCTTGGCATCACTTCGGACCACACCACCACTGTCCATGGTGACCACTAGGGATGAGCCGAACACCCCCCAAGTTCGGTTTGGGCCGGAACCCGAACTTCCCATATATTCGGGTCCGAACTCGAACTCCATGCAAGTCAATGGGGCTGAAAATTCAGTTTTTAGAGTGCCCTCCAAGAGGGCATATATGCTAGATATTTGCCATAAAAGGTGTATGGGGGTCCGGGTAGTGCCCTGGGGGACAGGAAACAAGGACAAAAAGTTTAAAAAAAACGTTTTTAAAGGGACAGTGAGTTTTCCATGAAATAAGGGTTAAAAATATAAACGAAAAATTCCTTCAAATATCGTGCCTAGGAGGTCCCCATAACCTGCCCGTGAAGTGGCGGATTTCTAGGATGTATAGAAACATTTAAAAACAAAAAAATTACATTTCAAATGACGGTAAATGCTTTTCCTTTTAATCTATCCATAAACAACTGCTTGGGGTGGCAATCTGTATGAAAAGAGGAGACATTTTCGTACACGCAGAAAAAGTTTACTGATTTTTTTGGCTAAATTATTGTGAAACTTATGCAGGCTTTGGATGAAAGTAACAATAGGTGCTTCAAAATTGGTCCTTTAGCATCCCCAAAAGTGCTGTCACACCGTAACCCCTCTGAGGATATGAATCTGATACAGGCGTCAGTGGCAGTGCACACAAATATTGTGCTTTTGGTGCCAGGCCTGCAAGTACTATCATACAGTAACCCCTCTGTGGTATTGTGGAAGAATGCAGGGGTGAACCTTGCGGTCCTATATTAAAAGATATGCATCTGGTTAAGGCGTCAGTGCACCCAGATATTCTGCCTTTGGTGCAAGACTGCCAGGCCAGCAAGTATCATACAGTAACCTCTCTGTGGTATTGTGGAAGAGTGCAGGGTTGTACCCTGCGGTTCAAAAAATTAAAATGATATAAATCTTGCACAGGCGTCAGTGCAGCCAAATATTGTGCCTTTCATGGCAGCTAGTGCCTTCACACCGTAACCGTTTTGTGGTATTGTGGAAGAGTTCAATGCTGGAGGTTTTGTGAATGCAGAAGAGGACATCCCCGATATATTCCATTACTTCAGCATCAGGGGATTGATATCTGCTGATCCAGGACTGATTCATTTTTATAAATGTCAGCCGGTCTACAGAGTCGGTAGACAGACGCACTCTTTTGTCTGTGACAAAACCTCCAGCGGCACTGAACGTCCTTTCAGAAAGCACGCTAGATGAAGGGCAACCTAGTAGCTGCATAGCATATTGGCCCAGTAAGCCAGTGGATCATCTGCTGGAAAGGTATCCAGGTCTGCCCTTGCCCCTAGGTAGTCCTGCACCATATGGTGCCTCACTAACTCAGCTCCCCACTACCTGTCCTCACTAATCACCAAATACACCCCAGCCCGCTCCCTAAGGTCAAACAGTGACCTGTGCCTAGCTTCTCCCTGCATCACCTCTTCCCATGATAGACTGCAGGATTTCTCACGCGCAGCCCCCACTCTCTGGAACGCTCTCCCTCGTACTGTCAGACTTTCCCCTAACTTCTCTTCCTTCAAACGCTCCCTTAAAACATTCCTTTTTAGGGAAGCCTACCACCCAACTCACTAACGCAACCATCAATCACTCTCACCTTACAGTCCTCTCCTCCTGTTTCCAACCCCAACCCTCCCAGATTGTGAGTTCCTACGGGAATAGGGCCCTCATCTCCTCCTGTACTGTTTGTCAAATGTTGTTCAATGTATTGTAACCCTGTCTAGACTGTGCTTATTGTACAGCGCTGCGGAATATGCTGGAGCTTTATAATAAATAATAATAATAATAATAATAAAAGACGCTGGCTGTCAGGATCGCCACCCTCTGGCCCCTGTCACCCACGCCAACCCTGCATCATGAACAATGCACGTTCCTAAACCTGCATGTTCCCAGCATCCTAGCCCTAGAATCTCACCTGACAACACCTCCCCCTAATTACCCCTGCATATCAGGAAGCCAGGCCCTCCAGACTTCACTTCCACATTGAAGTTACTGACTGCGATACCTGTGTACTAAAGCTCCCTGACCTTCTCCTGAACTCTCTGCTAAGACCCCAAGGACCTTCTGCTACAATCTGGACTCTCATTCCTTCACTCACCAGTAACCCTCCCATCCTGCTCCCCCTCTGCCCCCCATCGAAGCCTTGCCGTGTACCGAACCCCTGCTATACCACCGACTATTCTCTGCCAGCCTTGCCGTGTACCGAACCCCTTGTTGAATCCTGTCGACTCTATTGCCTATACCCTGTCTGATTTCATGCCACTGTGTTTATGTGCAAATAAACACTCTTTTGTTATTCTGAACCTGCCTTCATCACTGCATCCTGGGCTCACAACCCCAAACTGCTACACTACCCGCAGTCTAAACGTGACAGAATGTGGAAGTCTAAAACCTGTGAGCCCGCGGTGATCCATGCCATGGTGAAGAACCTGAAAGGTGCCTTTCTACAGATCCAGCAGCACCTGGACTCCCTGCTTGATTATGTGCAGCAAAACCCAAGGGGCACCTCAACTAAGGTGCGCGTTCCTGCTACAGGGGGAGCCAGAGGACCACTGACCCCAGAAGAAAAGGCAAGGAGGAGGGCGCTAGACCTCTGCTTCTACTGCGGGGACCCCTTGCATCAGATCTCGGCCTGCCCGCTGCGCCCACCTAAGCCAGGTACAAAATGCTTTCATACCCCTGTTCCTGTAAAGCCTGTTTGTACCGAGCCTGCACCTGTCAAAATCACCAGGCTGGTGGTTAAAACAGTACCCACCAAGCCAAAAATAGCTACACCAGCGACCAAGCCCACAAAGTCTTCGATGGGGAAGCTGGTGCCTGCCCTGCAGAAAAAGACTTCATCACCCATCAAGCAAGCACCCAAAGAAAGACCCCTATCCCAGCCTACTCCCAGAAGAAGCCGGGTAAGCAAACCTCCTGCACCTAAGCGTTTCCCTGCTCCCAGGGAGCCTGAGTCAAAGGCTACCAGACTCTCTGCACCTAGAAACCTGGTTACCCAAGAAGCTTCTTCCGAGGAGTCAGACCAGGAAACCCCTATGCAGAGTGCCGAACCGGAGTCTGACCCTGAAATGCCCATGGAGCAGGAATCCATGGACGCTGAGCCAGCCATGCCAATGGAGATCGAGCCTGGCCTACATCTCATGGCTGGTGTTGCCAGAGATCCTGAATCCAGCCCGCTACCTCCATGCTGCCTATATGCCTCACCATGTCCTTCTGATGATGACTCGGAGTCAGAAGAGGAAGCTGCTGATGCTGGTTTAGACTTTCTCAGACAGACTGCACGCCGCACCCAGGGACCCCCAGGTCAGCATAAGGGGTATGTTGGCGTTGCGAGATCTGTTTATTGCCCGGCTGGAATGACTCACCGTACCACTTTACCTTGCTATCACATGGGGACGGACTACAGAACTCCAGCTACCAAAACCATCTCGAGTGCACCTTGCCCAAGATCCGCCTTCATTGGTGCCCTCTTCATGTCACCCACCGTTGTTCGGTTGCCTGCTAAACCAAAACCTCAGGAACTGGAGACTCACCCATACGTCGTTGAATTGGAGGTTGAGCGAAAGCCCGAGGTCGCTGCACTGCAACGTGCAGGATCCCAGGATGTCGCTGCCCTGCAACCCGCAGGATCTCAGGACGTCGCTGCCCTGCAACCCGCAGGATCTCAGGACGTCGCTGCCCTGCAACCCGCAGGATCTCAGGACGTCGCTGCCCTGCAACCCGCAGGATCTCAGGACGTCGCTGCCCTGCAACCCGCAGGATCTCAGGACGTCGCTGCCCTGCAACCCGCAGGATCTCAGGACGTCGCTGCCCTGCAACCGCAGATCTCAGGACGTCGCTGCCCTGCAACCCGCAGGATCTCAGGACGTCGCTGCCCTGCAACCCGCAGGATCTCAGGACATCGCTGCCCTGCAACCCGCAGGATCTCAGGACGTCGCTGCCCTTCACCGAGGGCAAGAGCCGTGCTGTACGAGGTCCAGGTCCAAGAGCCGTGCTGTACCGAGGTCCAGGTCCAAGAGCCGTGCTGTACCGAGGTCCAGGTCCAAGAGCCGTGCTGTACCGAGGTCCAGGTCCAAGAGCCGTGCTGTACCGAGGTCCAGGTCCAAGAGCCGTGCTGTACCGAGGTCCAGGTCCAAGAGCCGTGCTGTACCGAAGTCCAGGTCCAAGAGCCGTGCTGTACCGAGGTCCAGGTCCAGACTGCTGCCACCAAAACAGCATTTGTGGACACGGATACCGCTGCAGCTACCCTGCCAATTCCTGGTAAGGCCAGTCCATCTAATGCAGTCCTGGTACTTGTCTCTACCATGGCAGCCCAGGTGAATACCCTTACCCAAACCATACAGGACATTCAGCTGAACCACAAGTTCCTGCAGTCTCAGGTACAGGTTGCATTGGCCCGTGGACATTTTCCTACTCCCGATCTGGTTGCCACCAGCAACCCCATACATCTGAACGAACCCGCAGAGTCTTCCAAGTTGTCGCCGCCACGGGGCCGTCGACGTCGCCGTAAGGCCAAGGTCGCCGCCGCAGAGCCGTGCAGTGCCATGGAGGTCGCCGCCGCAGAGCCGTGCAGTGCCAAGGAGATCGCCAAGGTTTCTGCTCCTCCGGTATTCTTCAAGGGCGCTGCCCCACCGGTTGCCGAGGGCGCTGCCCCACCGCACCTCGTCAAGGGCGCTGCCCCTCCGTGCCACGCCAAGGGCGCTGCCCCACTGTACCCAGCTGTTACCGTGGAGACCCCCATCTCCACTACCCATTGTTGCCAGTTTCCCGCTCTAGCCGTGCCAAGGAGGGTTTGGGGGTTTTCCAAGGTTGACTCTCCCATCCCTCACAGCCGCAAGTTTGGACTTTATTCTGGTCAACCAAGCCAAGATACTGCACATAGTTACATAGTTACATAGTTATATAGGCTGAAAAAAGACATGCGTCCATCGGGTTCAGCCTCTCCCACATAACCTACTGCTGTTGATCCAAAAGAAGGCAAAAAACCCAGTCTGAATGCTTGCCAATATGCAACATACTGGGAAAAAATTCCTTCTTGACCCCAGAATGGCAGTCAGATTTCTCCTTGGATCAAGAAGCTTTTACCCACATATTAAATATTATAACCCTTAATATCTGTGTCTGCAGGAAGTCATCCAGTCGTTTTTTAAAAGTCTGTACAGACTAAAATAACCCTTCCTATGCTTTAAGCTAAATTTTCTTTCTTCCAGTCTAAATGGATGACCCCTTGTCCTATGTTAGTCCTGTTAATGAATAGGTTATCAGACAATGGTTGATAATGGCCCCGTATATATTTATATAAGGTTATCAGATCCCTCTAAGGCGCCTTTTCTCTAAACTAAACAGGTTTAAGCTTGTTAGTCTTTCCTCATAACTTAACCTTCCATCCCCCTTATTAATTTAGTTGCCCGTCTCTGCACTTTTTCTAGCGATATAATATATTTTTTTTAAGACAGGTGCCCAAAATTGCACGGCATATTCAAGGTGCGGCCTGACCATTGATTTATACAGAGGCAAAATTTATGTTTTCATCCCGTGAGTGAACTCCCCTTTTAATGCATGCCAGTACTTTGCTGGCCTTGGCGGCTGCTGTTTGACATTGCACATTGTTACTTAGTTTGAAGTCTATGATTATTCCCAAATCCTTCTCCTGCTTGGATTTCCCTAACTCCGTACCATTTAGGGTATACATTGCTTGTGTGTTCTTCACTCCAAAGTGCATAACTTTACATTTATCTAGATTAAATTTCATCTGCCATTTAAGTGCCCAGTCCCCCAATCTATCTAAATCCCTCTGCAGCGAAGTAACATCCTGCTCACATTGTATTACTTTTCCTAGCTTTGTGTCATCTGCAAACACTGATACATGACTTTCAATGCCTATCTCAAGGTCATTTATAAATAAATTGAATAGTATTGGTCCTATAACAGACCCCTGAGGGACACCACTTACCACTGGTGTCCATCTTGAAAATGTACCATTTATGACCACTCTCTGTACCCTATCTTTTAGCCAGTTTTCTATCCAAGAACAAGTATTTTCATCTAGACCATTTTTTCTTAATTTAAATAGTAACCTTTTGTGTGGAACTGTGTCGAAAGCTTTGGCAAAATCTAAGTAAATCACATCCACTGCGACCCCCTGATCTATACTTCTACTTACTTCCTCATAGAACGTAATTAGGTTAGTCTGACATGATCTGTGTTTCATGAAACCATGCTGATTTTTGCCAATTACATTATACCTCCCAATAAATTCCTGAATACTATCCCTTAGTAACCCCTCAAATACTTTCCCAGCCACAGATGTTAAGCTCACAGGTCTATAATTCCCAGGCAGAAATTTTAAACCTTTCTTAATTATAGGGACCACGTCAGCTTTTCTCCAATCCTCTGGTACTATTCCTGAAAGAAAAGAATCTTGAAAGATTAAGAACAGAGGTTTACATATTTCAACACATAGCTCTCTTAGTACTCGCGGGTGAATTCCATCTGGCCCTGGGGCTTTATTAACATTCACATTGTTTAATTTGTGTAAAACATCTTGGCCCCACTGACGCTACCCCGGACAGTGCCATCCGTATGGATCCCTACACGGTGCAGGGGTTCATGATGGACTCTTCTACTGCCCGTTGGTTGACTTTTGGCCGCCCGGAGGTCGACTCTTAGGGTGGGAGTAGTGTCAGGATCGCCACCCTCTGGCCCCTGTCACCCACGCCAACCCTGCATCATGAACAATGCACGTTCCTAAACCTGCATGTTCCCAGCATCCTAGCCCTAGAATCTCACCTGACAACACCTCCCCCTAATTACCCCTGCATATCAGGAAGCTACGCCCTCCAGACTTCACTTCCACATTGAAGTTACTGACTGCGATACCTGTGTACTAAAGCTCCCTGAAACTGCCTGAACTCTCTGCTAAGACCCCAAGGACCTTCTGCTACAATCTGGACTCTCATTCCTTCACTCACCGGTAACCCTCCCATCCTGCTCCCCCTCTGCCCCCCCATCGAAGCCTTGCCGTGTACCGAACCCCTGCTATACCACCGACTATTCTCTGCCAGCCTTGCCGTGTACGAACCCCTTGTTGAATCCTGACGACTCTATTGCCTATACCCTGTCTGATTTCATGCCACTGTGTTTATGTGCAAATAAACACTCTTTTGTTATTCTGAACCTGCCTTCATCACTGCATCCTGGGCTCACAACCCCAAACTGCTACACTACCCGCAGTCTAAACGTGACACTGGCAATGGGTGCCTACATTTGACGTCCCTGGGCGTCGAGGACTAAAATTTTTAAAAAATGCATCGGTCAAGCGGCCCTGGCGTTCACCACTATTCCTCTGATCATCCACAGCCTCAGAAGCATGTGTGTCAGCACTTGGTAATCTACCAGTGCCTGGAAAGGTGTTACACAAGTGTCACTTTAGAGCGTCCTCAAGTTTTTTCATCCTGGCTCCCTCTGTGCAGGCAGGATGAGCTCTACAACCTTCCCCTTGTATCGTGGATCAAGAAGGGTTGCCAACCAGTAATGACCCCTCTCCTTGATAGCATGAATCCTGGGGTCCTTTAGCAGGCTTTGCATCATTAGGGAGCCCATGCAGCGTAGGTTGGAGGTGGCATTAGCTTCCGAGTCTTCCTGGTCAATGAGGATGACCGTATCATGCACTTCCTCCTCCCAGCCACGCACTAGCCCTTGTGTTTCTGGGCACACGAAACCCTCCCTTCAGGAATCCCCACCTTCAATGCCCCCACAACTTAAATACTTGCCTCCTCCTCCTCCTCCTGTCTGATCTGAGTAGGACCCGCTGGAATGCTGTCTGCGGAAATACTGGGGCCTTGAGAGCTAGGGAAGGCCTCCTCTTCCTCCCACTGCTCTGCCTCTAGAGCCACATCTATAATTCCCCGCAGAGTGTGCTCCAGCAGGAACACTAAAGCAATTGTGTCACTGATGCATGCACTGTCCCTGCTCACCATCCTCGTTGCCTCCTCAAATGGTGACCGTACAGTGCATGCATCCTTGATCATCAGCCACTGCGGGGGGGGAACCAAGTTGACCTGAACCTGTCACGGTGCCATACTCACACAGGTACTCATTGATGGCCCTCTGCTGCTTGTTCAGATGCTGAAGCATTGCTAATGTCGAGTTCCACCTGGTGGGCATGTCACAGATCAGACGGTTTGTGGGAAGGTGGAATTCTCTTTGAATTTCTGCCAGACGAACGCTTGCTGGCAATGACCGTCTGAAGTGGCTGCAGACTTTTCTGGCCTGGCTGAGAAGCTCTGGCAGCCCTGGGTACTTGGTTAAGAAATGCTGTACCACTAGATTTAGGACGTGTGCTAGGCATGGTACATGTGTCAATTTACCCTTGCATAGGGCAGAGAGAAGGTGGCTGCCATTATCACAGACGATCATTCCCAGCTGAAGCTGGCGTGGTGTTAACCATCTCTGCACCTGCCCCTGCAGAGCTGACAGAATTTCTGGCCCAGTGTGACTCCTGTCCCCTAAACAAACTAGCTCAAGCACAGTATGGCATCTTTTTGCTTGAGCCATTGCGTAGACCCTGTCAGGCGTCGGTTTAACTGTCACTTCACCAGAGACGGAGGAGGAGGAGGAAGAGGTGGTGGTGGTGGTGGAGCAGACAGACCTCATACATGCAGCTTTCTGGTGGCGTGGTGGATGATCAAACTCCAGCACAGAGCCCCATCTTGGATCCCTCCCAGCTGCAATCAGAGTTACCCAGTGTGCCGTGAAGAAAATGTAATGACCCTGTCCATGCTTGCTGGACCACGTGTCTAAAGTCACATGCACCTTGCTGCTGACTGCCTTTCCCAAAGATTCCATAACATTGTCTTCGACGTGCTGGTATAGTGCTGGAATGGCCTTGCTTGAAAAGTAATGGCGTTTTGGAACCTGCCACCGTGGTACAGCACATTCAGCAAATTCACGGAAGGGCACAGAGTCCACCAGCTGGAAAGGCAGCAGCTGCAATGCGAGTAATTTTGCTAAACTGCCATTTAGACGCTGTGCTTGGGGATGGTTGGGACTATATTTTTTCTTTTGCTGCAGCAGCTGCGGCAACGTAATCTGACTGCGTAAATCTTCAGCTACTGGAATGATGTCACATTGTGAGGAAGGACCTTCTGGTACATCCATTACTGTAGCATCATCCCTGTCGGTGGAGGTTGTAGGCAATGACATGGCAGGGCATACAGTGGGGGTAGAGACAGATGAGGAGGACCTACGCAAAGTTTTGCGCCAACGGGATGTGTGGCAGTTGTTCATATGTCGCCTCAAGCACGTGGTACCCAAGTGTCCGGTATCTTTCCCACACTTAAGCCTCATCTGACACAGATTACAAATAGCAAAGCTGCGCTCTACTGCACATTTGTTAAAGAACTCCCAGACAACAGAGTTCCTGCATGTGTTCTTTGAGACAACAGCGCTCTGCACCGGAGCAGCTCTGACATCTGATGCCTTGGACTGGCTAGTGCTACGGTTGGTCACAGAGGATGTTGTGCCTCGTGTTTGCTGTGCCTCCTCCTCCCCCTCTTCCTCACTTAATTCCTCTTTTCGATCAGGCACCCAGGTGGAGTCAGTGTCCTCATCATCATCATTGTCATCATCACCCCCTATCTCCTCGACACTGGCGCCAACTTTGCAGTATGCTGGGGCAACATGAGTGCCAGTTATTTGTGTGTCATCACTGGCACACCCTTCCTCTAGGTTGATTATACTCCCTTCCTCAACCTCAGAGATTGAATCAGAGCACTGTACTTGCTGCGCATCCTCAAGCAGCATGTCACTCTCATGGTAGTCAAACAATTCAGCTGACTCCTACATGTGTGATAGCGAGGCTACGGCAGGAGTAGCTGTGGACATGGAGGCTGCATTAGATGCTTTGGCAGCTGAGGTGAACTGTAAAGCACTAGAAGCCTGGCTGGCAGAGGACTCGGAGGATGAGGATGGCCTGGTAAGCCAATCCACCAAGTCCTCTGTATGTTGCTGCTGCTTAAAACGGCCAGCACCAGTTAGAAAGGACAAGCGTGCCCCTGCAGAGGATGCACCACGTCCACCACGACCAGAGGCACAGCCTCCCGACACAGGGGCTGCTTGCCCTCTTTTCTGTGTCTGGAAGCATCTGCCTGTCCTTTTTGTTCTTTCAGACATGGTGAGTAGTACTGTATATAGATTAATATACACAGAACTCTGATTCAACTCTGGCATAAAGATTTACAGAACTCTGGTATAACTCAATGAGACACCCTGATAGCTGGCAGCCAGTGACAAGACACAGATTACAAGTCTCAGACACCTCCAATAAATCAGTGAGAAGCCTTGATGGGTGGCAGTGAAACCTCCTATAAGGCTAGGGTTAGACGAACGCATTTTTCACGTTGTCCGTGAAAAAGTGCGGTCGAACGAACTTACGTATTTTTTCCCGGAATACGCGATAGCGGTCATACGATGCGCCTTTTCTTCCGTGATTTTGTACGGATCGTCAATAAAACACTTTTTGTGTCTGGACGTTATGTTAGCCGGACATTAGCAGCGTCTGACGTCTCCTAATCACACACACACGCCGCTATGCGGCCGCAGAGCACTCTGTACGTCAGTAGTAGCGGTTTGACGTTCTCGAAAAAATACGTTCGTTGGCCACTTGCGTTGCGCGGACGAACTTTCGTGCGGCCGTTCGTCGTATGTTCCCCGGCATTGGACTTCATTTGCTGCTAGTACGGCCGTGATTTTGTGTGGCTAAACGCACGTTAAAACTGCGCTAGTCTGACCCTAGCCTAAATCAGACCCCTCGAGGGTGGCAGCCAGTGAGAACACACGTATTATAACAATTCCCAAATGTTTTAAAGAAATTAGTGAGCCCCAAAATACAGCGTGGTACTGGCTGTGTGACAAGACACAGATCACCTCAATTCACAAATGTTTTAAAGAAATTTGTAAACCCCAAAAAACTTGCTGGCACAGTGACAAGACACACGTCACCTAAATTCCCTGATATTTGGTAGAAATGAGACCCCCCCCAGTAGCGTGGCAGACCGGCAGTAACACACAACTATCTCCTCTGAAATCTCCTCTCAAAATGCGTGCTGTAGCTATGTATGGAAACGTTATATAGTGTGCTGCGGGACTTAGCTCTGTGAGCCCATGATTGGGCAAAATTTGCCCAATCAGGACTCTGAGCCGTGATTGGCATACTGTTGAACCTGTCTTGCACCAGACCTGTTGTCAGGTGCAAGGCTGTAGGCAATTACGAGCTTCAGGCCAGTGGGAAAATGCATTGTGGTCCATTGTGGTCGAACACCCGGAAATGTTCGGTGTTCGGGTCGAACTCCAAACCATCCAAACCGAACAGCTCATCCCTAATTACGATCTGGCCAAATGGATGCCACAGGCTTAGCACAGCAATTGAGTAACTTTGTATCCAGACAGGACGAGCAGGACCATAGAATGGATCAGTTTGCTCTTGCCTTTCAAACTATCCTGACTCATACGGCTCACCTGGAACCAGCTGGGGTTGCACCTCCGCCTGCTATACCTGTGTCCCCTGTCGTTCAGACTTCCCAGGTACACATGACCGCTCCTATGAGGTTTGACGGTACTCCCTCGGAGTGCCGGGGATTTTTGGGCCATGTGGATATTCATTTCAAACTAAATCCACAAATGTTTAACACTGACATAGCCAAAGTAGGGTTCATTATGAACCATCTGTCTGGCAGAGCGTTGACATGGGTGAATCCTCTATGGGAGGCAGAGAAGCCTATCATACTGAACTATAAAGAATTCATAGCCGAGTTAAAACGTACGTTTAATCCTACCAGAAAGGCCAAGGTAGCTGGCGAATCCTTGTTCCGCATAGTCGTCAAGGGAACAGGACTGTGTCTGATTATGCTATAGAATTTAAAAAGTTGGTTTCTGACGTGAACTGGACTAATGAGGCTCTGGTTCTGGCTTTTATGGAGGGGTTTTCAGAGTCATTGATGCATGTGTTGGCTCCTCGTAAATTACCTGAGGTGTTGAGTGAACTCATAGATTATTTTATAGATCTGGATGATCAGATAAGGGACAGAAGAACACCAAGAGAGAAACCTAAGAGACCGTTACCTAGGTTGGCCCCTGTCTTTCAGGCACCACCTAGAGGGTTATCTCCTCCCTCTGAGCCAATGCAACTAGGCCATACTAGACTGACAGAGGAAGAGAGAACAAGGCGTCTTCGTGAGGGATCGTGCCTGTATTGTGGTTTAAAAGGACCTTTATGACTTCAATGTCCTGCTCACCCTAGAATGCATGATAGGTCGAAAAACTACCGCACCTAAGGCAGCTGAGGAGACAGGCCTTGGGTGTGACGTTCATGTCTCCTGTCAAAGACACTAGGCTCTTGTTACCAGTATCCATAGCTTGGGAGACCAAGACCACAAATACTACCGCTTTTGTTGATTCTGGGGCTGCTGGTAATTTCATTGATGTTGAATACGCTTCCTCCATCTCTCTCCCTCTGGTTGTAAGAGAGACACCGTTGGCCGTCTAAGCCATAGACGGTGGGCCGTTATCCTGCCCCAGGATAACTCACGATACTGTTACAGTGGTTCTTACCACTGGTCTCTTGCACAAAGAAGAGATCATATTTCAGGTTATCCATTCACCTTCCAATCCTGTTGTGCTTGGTTTCCCTTGGTTGGTGGAACATAATCCTGTTATTGATTGGGCTAAGGGAGAGATACGGTCTTGGAGTCCTGCTTGCTTTGTGAATTGCTTAATACCCATTCAGCATATTGGTGCCCTGAACACACCTACAGCTCCTCCATTGTCTAGAGGTTCCTGACTGGTATGCCGATCTCAGGGCTGTATTCGATAAAGGAGAGGTAGAGAAACTACCTCCACATAGACCGTATGATTGCGCCATAGATATTCATCCAGGTACCATGCCTCCTTGAGGCAAAGTATATCCTTTATCCATAAAGGAGAACCAAATCATGGAGTACATAAAGGAGAATTTGGAGAGAGGTTTTATCAGATGTTCCTCTTCTCCAGCAGGGGCTGGGTTCTTTTTTGTGTCTAAAAAAAGAGGGAGATTTACGCCCGTGTATTGATTTTACGGGGCTTAACAAGATCACCATCAAGAATGTGTACCCTATCCCTCTTATATCAGAACTGTACGACAGGTTAAGGGGATCAGCAGTATACACAAAACTCAATTTAAGATGGGCTTACAACCTGATACGTATAAAAGAGGAGCATGAGTGGAAAACAGCATTTAACACCAGGAGTGGGCATTATGAATATCTGGTCATGCCTTTCGGTCTTTGTAATGCTCCAGCTGTATTCCAAGATTTCATTAATGATGTGCTCAGAGTTTTTGCAATCCTTTGTTATCGTATACCTAGACGATATACTGATTTACTCTTCCGATCTGAAAACCCACCA
>RXON01002013.1:0-57783 GCA_009667805.1 Leptobrachium leishanense | reverse complement strand
TTTTTACCGTCTTGGTGCTTTCTCATAGAGATCTAACACTTGTGTTTTTTTCTCCAGCGCTCCCCAAGGTCTCTCTTCAGCCTGAACCTCTCTTTGCCCGACCCGGCGAAGAGTTGACGCTCACATGTGACGTCTCCCATTTCCACCCCTTGGAAATCTCCGTGGAGTACCTGGTGCAGCTTCCTGGAGAGAACTATTCATCACCCGTGCCAGATGTCACCCTGTCCTCCCACACCTTCAACCAGGACGGACATTCAGCCTCTACGCGTACCTGCAAATCACAGCCAAACCCGAGCACCACGGAGCTCGCTACTCCTGCCGCGTCAACCATGTTTCTGTCCCAAAAGGGCTGACGCGCTCACAGACTCTCCATGTCGCAGGTATGTCAGCGTTACAGCACTGTCATAATGTCCTAAGCCAGCGCTGTCACATTCCGGCTCCCAAGATGAAGCTGCACTACAACTCCCATGAGTCTTTTGTCATCTGTTGCATTTAAAGTGTTCTGGGAATTGTAGGCCAACGACGTCTGAGGGGCCGGAGTTTGACAGCCCCGGCCTAAGCACAGGACTGGAATGAGACAAAAAACATCAGCCCTGGCCTCTGCGTTTTGTAAGGGATGCAGAAATGAAAAGGGGATTTTTTTTATTAAAACCACAAAGTGGCATTTGTTACAAGTACGTTGCTCCCTGATATATCTCGGCACATAGAGAGATATTACCCCTGCGCTTCCCTCTGCTGCAGCACGTCCAGGGGTAAACGCCTAAAAAATAAGTGTGGGAACTCGCTTACATTTCTGTCCATTCTAGTCTTAAAGATTACTGGAAGCCGCATCAGCTGCAGCGCTTCTTTATGCATGAAACACTGAGAAATTGTCATTCCAATGCCTTCCCAATGTCGGTGTTCCCGAGTGTGTCTCGGGGTTAAATTTCACTGCTGAGAGCGGTAACCCCGAGACACACTCGGGCTGCATACATCACCTCTCCCTGCGCTCTCTCGATGTCCCCAGCAGCCTCCTCCGGCGACAAAGACCTTATACTTCCTGGTTCCTTCCTCGCGAGAAGGAATCCAAGAAGTAAAACGCTGCGATCGCCGGAGGAGACTGAAGAGATCATCGAGGGAGCGCAGGGAGAGGTGATGTATGCAGCCCGAGTGTGTCTCGGGGTTACCGCTCTCAGCAGTGAAATTTAACCCCGAGACACACTCGGGAACACCGACATTGGGAAGGCATTAGAATGACAATTTCTCAGTGTTTCATGCATAAAGAAGCGCTGCAGCTAATGCGGCTCCCAGTAATCTTTAGCCACACTCAGGAATACCACTAGGGGGCAAAAAAAATTAAAAAAAATAGACCGCTTTTAGATGCGTTTTTTTCACAAAAATTAGACCGCCAGGGAGGTTAATTCAGGAAAAAATCTAAAATATAGACAGTTTTATAAAATTGTGTCTATATAGAACCGTATTGCAGCTTCCCAGCATATCAGCCAAAAGGGAACTAAGTTCCTCATGCTAAAATAGTGATGGAACGGTGTTCCCATGCGTTCCTGCAGGACTTGACCCCGAGCACCTATATAACCCGGATTTGTGGTAAAGTGGTTCTGTCCCTTTAATAAACCTGTACGTGTCAGTCTCCTTTAAATAACAAAGTCTCCTGGGTTGTGCGGCCGCGCAACGCAAGCGGCAAACAAACACATTTTTTTGAGAACGTGATACCGCTACTACTGACGTACAGAGTGCGCTGCGTCCGCTAGCGGCGTGTGTGCATGATTAGGAGACGTCAGACGCTGATAATGTCCGGCCAACATAACGTCCAGACGCAAAAAGTGTTTTATTGACAATCCGTACAAAATCACGGACGAAAATGCGCATCGTATGACCGCTATCGCGTATTCCGTGAAAAAATACGTCCATTCGTTCGAATGCACTTTTTCACGGACGCGAAAAATGCGTTCGTCTGACTCGAGCCTTAAATGTGTATAGTGCATTTTTTACACTTTTGTGCATAAAGCGTTCTAATCGCATTGAACACTTTTTAACCTTCTGTGTTTATGTCTGTCCAGTATGATCGTACTCACCCAGTTTTTAGTATTGGCTATGCGCCTGAATAAAATGTAATATGTTTATATTCACTTTGTCACTTATGTTTTGTGCTTTGTTTGCCTCTGCGCAATCAGATCAGCTCTGTACATACATTTTGGGTTTCAATACCTTGTTAGCATATTGTGACCTACCATTTCTATAGGATTTCCATCTTGTTTATTAAAGGTGTTTAGTTACCACTATCGCTTTAGTGCGTTTCCTATATTACTTCTCTATGGGACAATTTCACTGTCGCCGAAGGTCGCCGCACTACACCATATTTTGCCATCAATTCGCCTGTATTTGGGGAATTAACAGCTTTCTGAATAGACGAAAAGCCATGAAATTGTACCATACGGTGAAATTCAATGTTCGGTGGCCTCTGATGGCAAGTTCAGGGCTTAGTGAATAACCCCTATATAGTTTATTCATGTTGATGGGCAGTGCATGAAAAATGCCACCCTGCAGCATGTAGAATCCATACGCTGCAGGTAAGGGATGTGGATCCCAGCTGATTTCATTCCTGCAACATATGAATTATACATGTTGCAGGGCAGCACTTTTCTCCTTTTTGATTTCTTATGGATCCTACATGCTGCGGGGTGGCATTCTTCATGCACCGACCATCAGCCTGAATAAATGATGTGTCCAGGAAAACATGGCCGACCTGGCAGCCCTATAACACCTCTGTCTAATAGGAATAAATGTGATAAAATCCATATTGATGCCCGGCTCGGTTGGCTGAGGATGATGGTGGTAGTAGGGTTGCTTGTCTGGCTGCCGGGGCTGTGGATGTGTATGCGGGCCTGGCGCGTTTCATTGTGAAGGTAATAGGAAGCCCAGGCAGGATGTTACAGAGTGGAATATAATGGCCACCCCTGGGAAAAGCGTAAATACAAAAATATGTTCATTTTCCTCCATTTCTTTCAGCTCGTCTGAGCTGGGGGGGGGGGTCACTGGGGACTTCTCTTCCCATTCCTATGTCAGCTGCAGGGATACCCTCTAACACATATATACATATATTATTACGCATATGAACCAGTGACAGTTTGTTAAAATAAATTCTTTAATGATACATTCTGGGACCAGGATACATTTATTTGTTTATAAAGTATTTTAAGGATACATTGAGATTTCTCTCGTTTTCGAGCATGTCCTGGATGTTCTACCCCCCCAGATATCCTACAAGACCAGTAAGGAGGTGATGTTCTTTCCTGTCCTACAGTATCACGATATTCGAGACAAGACGTTGCTGCCTCCACTGGAAGGCCATTCCATATAACTACTACCCTGTCTGTATCAATTTGTGTATTCACTGCTATCAGTGCCGCCCTGCAACATGTATAATGATATATCACACTCACCGCAGTAACCTGTATAACGATATATCACACTCACCGCAGTAACCTGTATAACGATATATCACACTCACTGCAGTAATCTGTATAATGATATAACACACTCACCCCAGTAATCTGTATAATGATATAACGCACTCACAGCAGTAACCTGTATAATGATATATCACACTCACCCCAGTAATCTGTATAATGATATAACGCACTCACCGCAGTAACCTGTATAACGATATAACGCACTCACCCCAGTAACCTGTATAATGATATAACGCACTCATCCCAGTAACCTGTATAATGATATAACGCACTCACCCCAGTAACCTGTATAATGATATAACACACTCACCCCAGTAACCTGTATAATGATATATCACACTCACCCCAGTAACCTGTATAATGATATAACACACTCACCCCAGTAACCTGTATAATGATATAACACACTCACCCCAGTAATCTGTATAATGATATATCACACTCACCCCAGTAACCTGTATAATGATATAACACACTCACCCCAGTAATCTGTATAATGATATATCACACTCACCCCAGTAACCTGTATAATGATATAACACACTCACCCCAGTAATCTGTATAATGATATATCACACTCACCCCAGTAACCTGTATAATGATATTTTCTCTCTTTGTTGCTGTTTGTGTGATTGTGCGTCTGTGTGATTGTGCGTCTGTGTGATTGTGCGTCTGTGTGATTGTGTGTCTCGGTGTCTCTAACTTTTTGTTTCACCTTTTTATTGAGCATAAATGAGCAAAAAAACCAGCCAATAAAGTCAGAGTTTCTCGCAGTCTGCGGAATTATTTACATCTTTATTTAACACTTCCAGTGCCGAGGAGACAGGAAAATACAGGGCAGAAAACATGGTTTAGAGTCTTCCTAAGACTTCACAGCGCGGAGATATTAAAGAATAATTATACACATTTATTTCACAAGCGAAAGTCCGTGAAACGCGCGAGGGTCAGCGGCGCTGAAATAGTGCAAGTTCTGTCCAGGGCCCGAAGAAATGACTGGAGACTAGGACCTTTTATAAGAGGTGTGTGTGTGTGTGTGTGTGTGTGTGAGGTGAAACGCGCCGGGGTCACAGCTCGTGTGTATTCGGGTTCTTAAATGAATTTGGAAACAATTCCACAAGGATCCAATACCTGTGAGCGGCATTTTATGGGGTTACAGAGGATACTAGGGTTTTTCATCACAGTTTTATTTTTTTTTACTGGTTTTGTTTACATTAAAAAAGTGTATAAGGGAGCAGTGTGTGTGTCTGGTCTCTGCTGTACAGACACGGCTGCTCCGGCTCCTGCTGGACCAGGAAAGGGCGACCAAGAGGCTTCTGTGATTGGAAAGTCACTGCGAGCCCAAACCGGACAAACCCAGCCAGTCTTAGGGATTGGTGTGACGGTGAAACGCGCTGGGGTCACGGCTTGTGTGTATTTAGGGGTGTTAAATGAACTCGAAAATATTTCCAAAACGACCCAATATTTTGGGGTATAGGATAGCCGTGGTTTTACAGCGGAGTCTCATGTTTATTTCTTGTGTGTGTGTGTGTGCGCGTGTGTGTGTGCGCGTGCGTGTGTGTTGCACAGACATGGCACAGCCTTCCAGCAGAGGTGGTGAAGACTAAAACAACAGGAAAATGCTGTACAGCTTGAGATAAACAACCCATTGCCTCAGGAAAATATAAAGAAGATTTTGGAGAAGACGGGGTGTCCGTCGAGAGGGTCACATTCTGTCTGCTGATACAGTGCGATCCCAACAACCAATCCCATTTTACCATTCATTCAGCCGCGAGAGCTGCCGGAAAAAGCGATGAACAAACAGAAACATCCACCGTGCGCCAGATCTCAAAGTATAAAAAATAACACGAGTCGAGTGCAACAAAAAGAGCTGTTAAAGTGTAAGCTCCTCTGCCAAGATTACGGCAAAGTTCTACAGGCAGTCCTGCGCGAACGCTCAAATTCCAAGACAAAAGGATGTATCTAAACCTGGTGTAACCGTAACCGGAGCTGGTGTAACGTTAGCACCTCCATAGACTCTAAAGGCTCTGGGAAGATTCCACCAGGGTCCAAAGACTTGTATGAGACAGGACGGGGACGGGGAGGGGTTTCGTATAAACCCACCCTCACCAAGTGTGTCCCCCCTCTCCTCTTAGATTGTAAGCTCTTGGGCAGGGTCCTCTCTCCTACCGTTCTGTGTTTTTAACTTGTATTTATATTTGTTATTCTCTCACCCATTGTACAGCGCTACAGAACTTGTTAGCGCTTTATAAATACTTGTAACAACTAACTATAGGTTGTGAGTTTTGCCTTGACTTTGGCACGTGAGCTTACATTTTAACGTCTGTCTCGTCGTGAAAAGCTCCTGGTATTCCAGCGTATATCTGGATTCGGGAAAGCAGAGCCGCTGTTAATCAATGTTTGTGTTATTTTGTGCTTTTATAAATATTTACAGCAGAGTCTCACAGGTATAATTAATGTCCCCCCCCCCATCTCGCTGTGTGTAAGGAATACATTGTGTCCATGTGTTATGGGGAATTAAATGGACAAGGATGTCACCTAGTGGTTGTAACTGGTTATGAGGGACAATCAGACGTCTCACACATATTATCAGTGACACCAGCAGGGTTATTCAGAGAACGGTGAAACTCAGGAGAATGACTGGAGAAAGGAAAATTCTAGATCAAAATAGCCAAACCAGAAAAATTCTCCCATTCGTCTCACTTTCCAAATCGGCTATTTTGACCTAGAATTTTCCATTCTCCAGTCATTCTCCTGCTTTTCACCTCTCTCTGAATAAACCTGTAAATCTCACAAATATTCAGTGACACTCACTGACATCTCACACACACACGATCAGCGACACTGACATCTCACACACACGATCAGCGACACTCTGACATCTCACACACACGATCAGAGACACTGACATCTCACACACACGATCAGCGACACTCTGACATCTCACACACACGATCAGCGACACTGACATCTCACACACACGATCAGCGACACTCTGACATCTCACACACACGATCAGCGACACTCTGACATCTCACACACACGATCAGCGACACTCTGACATCTCACACACATTCTGCAGGGGTTACACTCTCACACACGCAGTCTCGGGGTAGGGATCACTCCCCGCAGTTCACTGATTGGGTGGGTGTTTTTTAGAAAAGATTCTTGCCAGGAAGCCGGTCTGATCATTTAACCGGCAGAGCCGCGTCTCCGGGTCCGGCAGCGATTAATGTTTCCTTTTCACGCTTCATTTATTCAGATTTTGACTGAAATCAAAAATAGATAAATAAGTGACATTTCCAGATAAAACGATCTGAAAGCCGCGTGTACCCCATAGAATTAGTTACCCCCCTAGTATCCAGCAGACCCTGTGTACCCCATATAATTACAGTTACCCCCTAGTATCCAGCAGACCCTGTGTACCCCATATAATTACAGTAACCCCCCTAGTATCCAGCAGACCCTGTGTACCCCATATAATTACAGTTACCCCCCTAGTATCCAGCAGACCCTGTGTACCCCCATATAATTACAGTAACCCCCCTAGTATCCAGCAGACCCTGTGTACCCCATATAATTACAGTTACCCCCCTAGTATCCAGCAGACCCTGTGTACCCCCATATAATTAGTTACCCCCCTAGTATCCAGCAGACCCTGTGTACCCCCATATAATTACAGTAACCCCCCTAGTATCCAGCAGACCCTGTGTACCCCATATAATTACACAGTTACCACCCCCCAGTATCCAGCAGACCCTGTGTACCCCCTAGAATTACAGTCACCCCTCTACCTGCCCTAAGGGACCCTGCATACCCCCTAGAATTACATTCACCCCTCTTCCTGCCCTAGGGGACCCCATGTACCCACTAGAATTACAGGAACCCCTCTACCTGCCGTAAGCGACCCTGTGTACCCCGTGTTATTATAGAGGCGCCGCTCATCCTGCATTGACAGGCCCTTTAGCCCCTTGTAGTATCAGGGCGATACATGATATCAATTTGCAGCGTGACCTCGTAATATAGAAATGCTTATATATATATATATATATATGTATGTATAATGTTTATATATAATGTTTATGTACAGGACGGGGCGTCTCCAAACATATTTACCTTTTTATCTTCTGAAACTCGGAAAAAAGATTTCACTGAAAGACAAAAAAACATGGACAGTGAGGGGGGGGGGGCAGAGACGCCTGGTATTATGTCACCCGCAGGGGAACAATCATCCAACCCGTCCCGTCACCCGTCCCTTCATTCTGATCTCCACACCCTGTCTCGGTGTCACCGTCTGTCACCAGCCTCTCCTGACTCCTTGTCTCCATTTTTTTCCTTTGTTTTGTCGCTGGACCTGCCATGTCTCCTGAGCCGATCTAACCGTCTGATCTGACATGTTTCCCACCAGCCCTCTCTTTACGTGTCCCCCCATATTCTGGGGTAGGCGCCTCTTGGGGGTAAGTCCTGCTGTCACTCGGTTTTTCAGAGCTCATCGTTAGGGGGAGACGCCAGATTACCCTCAAAACTGAGGTTTCCGTTTGATTTAATTTATATTTTGCTGGTTTTATTGGGTCGTATCTGCCGCGATAATAAGGCCTGTACTCTGTGGCCAGTGACTACTTAACCTACAGGTCAGGGATCTCAAACTCTGCCACCCCCCCCAGATGTCCTGAACTACACCTCCCATGATTCTCTGTCAATCTATTCCCTTCATAGGATTCTGGGAATTGTAGGCAATAAACATCTGGGAGTCTGTGTCTGAGATCCCTGTTCTAGGTGTGGTGTATGTTATGGGGTTTGTCCCGTGGAGATGTGACCTGCGGATCTAGGTTTACAGATCCCAATAATCGTGAATATCATCTGATATACAGAATTTATTTTTAAAAAATCTATAATTTTATGGTAAAACCACCTTGAATGGGTTTTACGCTTCTGATACTGTAACAAAGGCAGACATAAGGGTTATTCAAAGAGAGCCGAATTGGCAACCGAATTGCACCGAACGGTGAATTTCCCCATACGGTGCAATTTTGTGGCCAATCAGCTATTCAAAAAGAAGGCAAATTCGCCGGATATTGGCAATGAAATATGGTGATCTACGGCAGCAGTGAAGTCCCCCATAGAGTGAATCTATTCACAGACCCCGAACAGCAGAGAAATGTCAGTGAAGTGCCCTGATGTTCGGTGGTTTAATTCGGCAGATTTATTCAGGCGAATCCCATAGGTTTCAATGTAAAAAATATTCCCTGGTCTTTTTATTAATATTTTATTTATTTTTTAGACATTTTTTTTAGGAAAATTTTTGATTCAGATTTTTTTTGTTAATCATAGACCCTTTATATATAATTCCCAGGCATTTTCATGCATTATTTTTGTTTTAAAACGCTTTCTAAAACTTGTGTCTTTTTTTTTTTGTTATCCCTGTTTGGCGGCTGGTCGGCTTTTTCCAGTGGCCTTCGATAGTCTGTTTGTCAGGTCGTTCAGCTGCGTTCGGTGGTTTGTGGCTGCGTTCGGTGGTTTGCGCTTGTGTTCGGTGGTTTGCGGCCGCATTCCGCAATCTGTTCGTCAGGTCGTTGGGTGCGTTAGGGCGTTTTGCGGCTGTGTTCGGTGGTTTAACAGATTGATTTGGTGATTTTTTTCAGCAGTTTATCGGATCCATTCGGCGTGTTTTTTGGCAGCGTTCATTGGATCGATTCGGGAACCCTGCGGTGAATGCTCAATTCGTCGCAGGGTCTGCAAACTGAGATCGCCGAAGTGCGCTGAATGAAAGAGCACCGAAATTTCTGTGAAATTTTCGATGCTCTTTGAATATCCCCTTTAGTGTCTGAGACCCTCACGGTTTCGTTCCATCCTCCTCTAACCCGCTCCCATCCCGGGACACATACTCACCTTTGTTGTTGAGATAGCGCAGAGCCCCGTACAGAAGGAGCGCGACAGCAAACAGACACATGCCATCCTCCAAGGACGGGCCCGACACACCTACAGGGAGAGAGACAGTCATATATAACCTGAAAACACAGGGATAGCAGGGGTGTATTCATGTAATAACACATGTCCAGTCTCGCATGGCCACGGGGGGACTGATTAACCCCATCGCTACCAAGTTGTTTTCCATAAAATCACTGCCAGCACCTAGTTGATTTATGGAGAATAAACTTTCCGTTGCAGAAAGTGTAAAAAGTAATGTACGTTTCATAAAACACTGTTTCGAGACAGAACGTTTATTTGACAGGCAGAGTGCTCCCCCTGCTGGCCAAAAAGTGCTATTACGTGTATAATAATTCACCTGGAGCGCCGTGTTTCTGTAAAAGAAGAAAAACGGAAATTCAAGGTGTTCAAACAGCTTCAGCACCTCGGATGACCCTGTCCTAGGTGATGTAAATTTGTTTTTTGGGGGGGGGCACTCTCTGGAGCCAAGTTGTAAATTAATAATTTCATTGGTATCGCTCCAGAATATGTCCAGATCGAGTTTACTGGATGTTGGGCTCCCGTGGGCATTTAAGGGGTTCAAGCAGTGAGACTGTCTGCTGGTGGTGGTATCTCGGTGGGTAATGTGGTCTGTGCGTTCATTAATTCCAGGGGAACGACGTCTAATCTGATTTATGGGAAACACACCACCCAGGAGACTTTGTTATATAAAGGAGACTGACACGTACAGGTTTATTAAAGGGACAGAACCGCTTTACCACAAATCCGGGTTATATAGGTGCTCGGGGTCAAGTCCTGCAGGAACGCATGGGAACGCAGTTCTATCACTATTTTAGCATGAGGAACTTAGTTCCCTTTTGGCTGATTATGCTGGGAAGCTGCAATACGGTTCTATATAGACACAATTTTATAAAACTGTCTATATTTTAGTTTTTTTCCTGAATTAACCTCCCTGGCGGTCTAATTTTTGTGAAAAAACGCATCTAAAAGCGGTCTATTTTTTTTAATTTTTTTTGCCCCCTAGTGGTATTCCTGAGTGTGGCTAAAGATTACTGGGAGCCGCATTAGCTGCAGCGCTTCTTTATGCATGAAACACTGAGAAATTGTCATTCCAATGCCTTCCCAATGTCGGTGTTCCCGAGTGTGTCTCGGGTTAAATTTCACTGCTGAGAGCGGTAACCCCGAGACACACTCGGGCTGCATACATCACCTCTCCCTGCGCTCCCTCGATGATCTCTTCAGTCTCCTCCGGCGATCGCAGCGTTTTACTTCTTGGATTCCTTCTCGCGAGGAAGGAACCAGGAAGTATAAGGTCTTTGTCGCCGGAGGAGGCTGCTGGGGACATCGAGAGAGCGCAGGGAGAGGTGATGTATGCAGCCCGAGTGTGTCTCGGGGTTACCGCTCTCAGCAGTGAAATTTAACCCCGAGACACACTCGGGAACACCGACATTGGGAAGGCATTGGAATGACAATTTCTCAGTGTTTCATGCATAAAGAAGCGCTGCAGCTGATGCGGCTTCCAGTAATCTTTAAGACTAGAATGGACAGAAATGTTAGCGAGTTCCCACACTTATTTTTTAGGCGTTTACCCCTGGACGTGCTGCAGCAGAGGGAAGCGCAGGGGTAATATCTCTCTATGTGCCGAGATATATCAGGGAGCAACGTACTTGTAACAAATGCCACTTTGTGGTTTTAATAAAAAAAATCCCCTTTTCATTTCTGCATCCCTTACAAAACGCAGAGGCCAGGGCTGATGTTTTTTGTCTCATTCCAGCCCTGTGCTTAGGCCAGGGCTGTCAAACTCCGGCCCCTCAGACGTCGTTGGCCTACAATTCCCAGAACACTTTAAATGCAACAGATGACAAAAGACTCATGGGAGTTGTAGTGCAGCTTCATCTTGGGAGCCGGAATGTGACAGCGCTGGCTTAGGACATTATGACAGTGCTGTAACGCTTACATACCTGCGACATGGAGAGTCTGTGAGCGCGTCAGCCCTTTTGGGACAGAAACATGGTTGACGCGGCAGGAGTAGCGAGCTCCGTGGTGCTCGGGTTTGGCTGTGATTTGCAGGTACGCGTAGAGGCTGAATGTCCCGTCCTGGTTGAAGGTGTGGGAGGACAGGGTGACATCTGGCACGGGTGATGAATAGTTCTCTCCAGGAAGCTGCACCAGGTACTCCACGGAGATTTCCAAGGGGTGGAAATGGGAGACGTCACATGTGAGCGTCAACTCTTCGCCGGGTCGGGCAAAGAGAGGTTCAGGCTGAAGAGAGACCTTGGGGAGCGCTGGAGAAAAAAACACAAGTGTTAGATCTCTATGAGAAAGCACCAAGACGGTAAAACAGAAGAAGAACAGGAGGATAAGTGATTTCTCTCTGTCGCATTTCAGCTTCCTCTTCCCCGTCTAAATATCTCCGAATAAAGCATGAAATAAGCCTATTTTTTTTTTTTTTCATGCCCGTTACGACACTCTATATTCTTGATGAAATAAGTTCATCCTTTTCTCATTTTCTCTCCCCTTCATATTCCCTCTTAAACCTCAGCTGCCTTCATTCTTCTCCCTGACAATAAATCTCATGTCTTCACCCTCGCACCATTTTTTTAAAGGGACAGTACCACTAACACAAGCCGTAACGAGATCACTTGTGCGATACAAACAAAACCATCTTATAAAAAAACCCTATAAACACATGCTGCTGTTTTATCATTGGTTGAAGTATTTGCATGTGAAAAAGAAAATTATTTTTTTATCTCCTGTTTCTATTTTGAGTATTTTTCCCTTGATGCAACATTTAACAAAATCTAATGGTGAGTTTTACTTTGTGGCTGTACTTTATCTCATACAGAATTTAACAGCGAATGAGATGGAGGAGGTAATGTTACCAGGGGGTGTATGTGTTCTCCAGGTTATCTGAGATAAGAGCTGGCAGCTGAATGAGATAAAACAGGGAGTTTAAAAGACTTCTAATCTACCCCCTGGTGATGTCCTTTGAATACATCCCACACAATACAAAGATGTGAGTCGGTGACTGACCCATTCACTCCATTCTATGGCTAAAGCCACACAGTGAGGAGCAAGTGATGGAAAGATACAACACAAAATATCACACAATGGATGCACCCAGTGACACATAGAGAGGAAAATATCACACAATGGATGCGCTCAGTGACAAATATAGAGGAAAATATCACACAATGGATGCACCCAGTCACACATAGAGGAAAATATCACACAATGGATGCACCCAGTCACACATAGAGGAAAATATCACACAATGGATGCACCCAGTGACACATATAGAGGAAAATATCACACAATGGATGCACCCAGTCACACATAGAGGAAAATAACACACAATGGATGCACCCAGTGACACATATAGAGGAAAATATCACACAATGGATGCACCCAGTGACACATATAGAGGAAAATATTTTCTTAACTAAACATACAAGAGAAAAACAAACACGTGTAAGATATCAGCAACATCAAATAAACACAGTAAGGACTTTTCATTTTTTTGTGGTACTGGCCCTTTAAGACTGTAAACCAAAAAACCAACCCTCCCTTTGTGTATGTTCTCCTGTCATCCTCTCCGTCCTTGACCCAAATCAACATTTTTACGTTTGCTTTTTATTTTTCCTTTTCACGTGAAATATGTTTGTGCTGGTTCGTTTCCCTCCTTGATAACAGTAATGTGAGTAGGTGGGCTCCTTTTGGGTTGTTGCCCATAAATAACCTTTTTGTGAACTTTCCCCTATTTTTCCTACACTTTACTATCTCCACCTCCATGAGCTGCACTCACCTATCACCTTCAGATCGATGTCCCTCTGCGCCCTCACGTAGGGCAGGTAGATGGAGCAGAGGAAGGTGCCCTGGTGCGAGACCTCCACTTTGTCCAGGGTGAGAGCCGCATCCCCGCGAGAGTGAACAGCAGGAAAGTTCAGGCGACACCCCGAGAATTCTTCTCTCACGTGGTCTTGGTGTCCATCATACGCATACAGGACCTTCCCTTCTCCCAGAGCGCGATGGCGCCACTCCACCGCGAACCTGGACTGCTGCCCCCGCCACATGCTGCACGGCACGGACGCCGGCTCTCCCAGGCGGGCGTACATAACCTGGGAGGAGGAGTACACCACCAGGGAGACTGCGGGAGGGAGGAAATCATGGGGGGAAACATGGTTAGGAAGTGGAGAAATGGTTCTTAAAAGTGTTTGGATGGAAAAGTTGCAATGTCACCATCTCGTCGCCGCCGGTAAAACGGCTGTGTTAAAAATGTTGCGGCTTCAATAACGTAGCGCAAATTTAGCAGAGTTAAGAAAGTTGTTTTTTGAGGGGAAAAAAAATCCATCATCCAGTAAAAAGAACACGTTAGTTTTATGGTAAGAGTTTGTGCTTGTTTTAGGGTTATGGTTAATATTAGGGTTAGGGTTTGTTTTGGGGTTAGGGTTAATTTTAGGGTTAGTTTTATGTTATGGTTAGTTTTAGTGTTATTGTTTGCACTTGGTTTTATGGTTAGGGTCAATATTTGGGTTAGTATTATGGTTAGAGATCGATTTAGCTCTTTGCTCCTGACTTGCCGCAATTCTATTTTTGGCTTCCCAAAACCTATCGTCCAATCCTTCGCTCCACCTGCACTGCCACCATTAACTCTCTCCAAATTTGGGACACCGTGAACCGTCGCTTCACTTTAGCCAAAGAACACTCAGCTATGATGCCTTTTCTCCGCAACCGAAAGTTTCAACCGGGCCTATGCCCTCGCCCTTTTGCAAATCTGGAGGACTTGGGCCTTCAGAGGCTCCACCACCTTTACTCAGCGGGGGCACCACTTCAGTTTGAGAACATCCGACAGAGAGGTCCGGTGGGACCAGCGGACTTCTTTCGCTACCTGCAGGTCATGGACTATGCGCGGACGCCTGAAGTCCGTACGGCTGCCACGTCTTCCTTGACGGCGTTTGAGGCTCGCTGTAATGACGCTCGCATCACGAAATCAATGATATCCTCGCTTTATGTCTCCCTCTGTTCAGGCTCTCCAATCTGGGGGGACCCAACTTATGTTGCACGCTGGGAGCGAGATGTGGGGGATGCCCTGCCCAGTGAAGAATGGGAGGATATTTGGGACAATGTGGCACACTGCTCCATCAATGTGGCCCGTCAGGAACAGGCTTACAAGATGCTGTTTCGCTGGTATGTTACCCCCTCACAACTTTCTCACATGGACGGGTCTTCCTCTGACTTATGTTGGAGAGGTTGCGGCACTAAGGGCTCGTTCTACCACATGTGGTGGACATGCCCCCTGATCCGACGCTTCTGGCTTCAAATTCATGCTCTCATCCAAGAGGTCCTACAGTGTGGAGTGGCTCTCGACCCATGGACATTCCTTCTTCACCGCACCCAGGACGCCCTATCGAGACCGGAGAATAAGCTGTTGCATAAAATGGTCTTGGCGGCTAGAAGAGCGGTGGCCCAAGGCTGGATATCTGTGTCCCTTCCGTCTATGGCGCAGGTGTATCTTCGGATCAGAGATAATATGGACATGGATCGTTTATCGGCTCTTGTACATGACACCATGCCCCAACATAGTAAGATTTGGGACCCCTGGCTGGAGTTTGATGTGGGTTAAGAGCTGGACTGCTTGTTTTTCTGGCGGGTTATGATACCTGGGTTATGTACTCCTTTGGGGCGGCACCCTATTCCCTTCCCCCTCCTCCCTCTCTATGAGGTCTCTTCCTCTCTCTTTTTCCTCCATGTTTGTGTTTCTTTGATCTTTTTCTAATTTCTTCTTTTACCCCCTCCTCGGGGTCTACCCCCTGCGGTCCTTTGGCAGGGGCTCCTCAGGGCTAACCAGTAGCAATCTCTAACATTGTGGTTTTGTGATAAGATGCCCTTTTTGTCTTTGAAAAATGGAAAATAAAGAATTATAAAAAAAAAAAAGAGATCGATTTAGGGTTAGGATTAATATTAGGGTTAGTTTTAGGGTTACAGATTGTGTTTGTTTTAGGGTTAGTGTTAGGGTTTGGGTTAATATTAGGGTTAGAGTTAGAATAAGGTTAGGGTTAATATTAGGGTATTAGGATTAGTTTTAGGGTTATGAATTGTGTTTGTTTTAGGGTTAGTGTTAATATTAGGGTTAGAATTAGGGTTTGTGTTAATATTAGGGTTAGAGTTAGAATAAGGTTAGGGTTAATATTAGGGTGTTACAGTTAGAATTGGGGTGAGTTTAGGGGTCTGGTTAGAATTTTTGTTAGTTTTAGGGTAAGTGTTTGTCCCTGGTTTAGAGTTAGGGTTAATATTAGGGTCGGGGTTAGAATTAGGGTTAGTTTTAGGGTTTGATCTTGTTTTGGTGTTAGGGTTAACATTAGGATTAGTATATGGGTTAGGTTTAAGGTTTATTCTTGTTTTAGGGTTAGTATTATTGGCAGGGTTAACACTTGAGTGTTTGCGAGCATCAAAAGGAGCAGAATCTGCTGCCTAAAATTTAAGCGAGCACGATAGAACTGTCGTTAAGATTGAGTAGAAAAATAGAACAGAATCTGTTGTTTACGGTCGGTTAGAGTCAGGGTTAACCCTAACCCTTGCTTTCTTTTCACGCCGCCTGCTTCATTTTTTTGTGCAACAAAACCCCGAAAAACTTTTTTTGTAGCTCAGCCAAATTTACGTTAAATCACTGAAACTGCATCTAAAGTTTTATCCGTTGCCATGAAGACGAGGTGGCGACTTTGTGACCGCAAACATTTACATTTTCTATTTAATTTTCTGTACAATACGATAAAGACTGAGATAAAATACACAACCAGGAATGAGCAGAGATTAGGGGCACGGAGACACGATACCTGTCAGGTGGTCCTTCTTGTCCAGTAGGGGCCCAAGGACCACGCTCAAACCGTTCTCATCAAGCAGATCTTTGATGGATAAGATGAACCAGGGACCTCCGAGAGACAGGGGGCTGCGCTTTTCGTCGGTGAGGGATCGTACCCAATCCAATGACACCTCCTGGGGCAAGAGCTCCGTCATCTCGCAGTAGGTGGACACAAGAGACATCAACTTCCCAGAGGTGTCTGAAAGGTCAACGAGGAGGCGGGAGGAGATATGGTGAGGAGACAAAGAGGCGAAGGCAGCGGAAGAGAGAGGTGGAGGTGTGAGGGGACAAATTGGTGAAACCATGAGGAGATTGTCATTATGGAGAAATAAAGGAGTTAAGAAATGCAGATATTTCCATATATCATTAGATCCCTCTGCATCCTTGTGGCGTCTCCGAGTCTCTTCCCAGACAACGGGTATTTACTAAACTGGGAATTGCGGTGAATTCCAAATTTTGGGCAACAGTGGCCTAGTTTAGAAAATTGTGTTGGCGTTTCTGGGATTTTATTCACAATTGTTTTGAGCTTAATTCAGAGATCGGCCAGTCTGACGGGTCGGGGGGTTTATTGACGTCTCACCGGTCACGTAGTAGAGTTTGGTGCCCGGTAGCAGGTCCACAGGGGCGTTCATAGTAAGGCTGGAGGGGTCGATCAATTCGAAATGGACCGGGGTCCTCTGGATGGTGCGAGGCTTATTCTCCGCACTGACTTCTTCTACCAGGAAACAGGAGAACGACGCGGCCTCCGCAGCAAGGAACATGGACAGGAACGCAGCCCCTGCAGGACAAGACGCACGTCATTACGTTACGGTCCATGAAGCGAGTAGAGCGGGGGGTAAATAGGAGGGAGGAATGGGGACACGGGCAGACAGGAGGGGATTTGGGATCAGAATATTCTGTATTATGGAAGCAAAACGATCTAAAGATCAGCGTAGTTGGACCCTACAAAAGGCTGTGTGCAGGTTACGGGGTCTCAGAAAATTAAAATGCCTTGGTACGTTTAGACGTGATATTCAGACTTATACAAGAATTGGGTTTAGACCCCTGAATTGGTTTTGCTTAGTATATGGTTCACACAGGTTTTAACTCCATATGCTTAAATATCTTCAGTCAGGGACACGTGTTTTTTATGTATTTTTTTCTCAGTTTATATATAGATACACATAACAGTATATATGTATTTATTTGTGTATCACAGCACAATATACAGCGCTATGCACATTGCACAGCAATAATCCACAATATAAACAGAATTATTATAGACAAATATAAACGTGACGCTCTCTTTTAAGGCCAGGGTCAAACGAACGCATTATTCGCAGCGACCGTCAAAAAGTGCGTCCGAACGCATTGACGTATTTTTTCACGGAATGCGTGAAAACGGTCATACGATGCTCATTTTCGTGCGTGATTTGTTACGGATCCAAACCAGGAAACTTTTTGCGTCTGGACGTGATGTAGACAGGACATGAGCAGCGTCTGACGTCTCCTAATCACGCAAACACGCCGCTAGCGGACACAGCGCACTCTGTACGTCAGTACTAGCGGTTTTGCGTTCTCAAAAAAATGCGTTCGTTTGCCGCTTGCGTTGCGCGGCCGCACTTTCGTGTGGGCGTACTTCGTATATTGGCCGTCATTTGCTGCTACTGCGGCCGTGATTAAGTGCGCCTAAACGCACGTTAAAAATGCGTTAGTCTGACCCCAGCCTTAACCGATTTTGTGGCCAAGATCTTGTGTTGATGATGGGAGAGTCACGTCGCTGCGTAAAGTCTTCTCCAGCACATTATCCCAAAGATTAACCTCAATGGAGTTAAGGTCTGGACTGTGCGGTGGCCAATCCACGTGTGAAAATGATGTCTCATGCTCCCTCAACCACTCTTGCACAATTTAAGCCCGATTGCCATCTTGGAATATGCCCGCTGCGCCATCAGGGGAGAAAAACCCATTGATGGAAAAACCTGCTCATTCAGTATATTCAGGGAGTCACATGACCTCATTTTTTTGGGCACATAACTTTGCTAAACGTAGAGCTGACCATTTGAAGCCACCCCAGACGATCATAGCAGGGTATACGGGCACACTGGGACTTTTCTTTTGGCCAGGCAGTGTAATTATTTTTTTTAAGGCTGGAGTCAGACTAACGCATTTTTATCGTGCGTTTAGGCGCACTTAATCACGGCCGCAGTAGCAGCAAATGACGGCCAATATACGAAGTACGGCCGCACGAAAGTCCGGCCGTGCAACGCAAGTGGAAAATGAACGCATTTTTTCGAGAACGCAGAACCGCTAGTACTGACGTACAGAGTGCGCTGCGGCGTGTGTGCGTGATTAGGAGACGTCAGACGCTGCTAATGTCCAGCCAACATAACATCCAGACGCAAATAGTGTTTTATTGGCGATCCGTAAAAAATCACGCACGAAAATGCGCATCGTATGACCGTTTTTGCGCATTCCGTGAAAAAATATGTCAATGCGTTCGGACGCAGCTTTTGACGGTCGCTGCGAATAATGCGTTTGTTTGACCCTAGCCTTAGTCAGCACTTTATTTTTAAAAAAATTTGTCAGCATTATTAAAGTGAACCCACCCATACGAAGCATATATTCATCATGTATTTCCTTCTTGTCATTCATAGTCGGCGAATGCGTGCGCCGCCCTGGGAGATATTGTGTACATTGTAATGGCTCCTGCTCGTTGACGCCCCCTCAGACTGACGCCTCGATTCGCAGAGCTGAGAATTAAGGGAGACTCGAGGGGAAATCACACATTTTTTGGCCAGGAATTCCCAGGATTGGATAAATGTTAAAACTTCACTGTTTTGGCCCAGATTTTGCAGTAGTCCTCCTACTCACACCTTAGTGAATAAGCCCTTGGGGTTTCACTTCCAGCGTGTCGGCTTATTCGCCGCCGATGGCATTTGGGCCTAGCGTATAAATCATTCTCGACTTAGGACAAATAATCTGAAAATGAAAGCACCAGGACAGGAAAGTCCCTGAACGTTTTACAGATCCTTTCCAAAGGTTTTATCGAACGACCCGAACACAAAGAACAATATAGAAAAGGGAACTTCCGGGGACCTGGGGCGAGAAGCCGAACCCAGCCCAAAACAACATTATAATCCATTTCCGGTTATGTTACGGGCTGGCTAGAAACATTAATCTTATTATATTAAATGCAGGCTCCGGGGCTGTGATCTATACATACTGTAATACAAAGCCAACGATGCCACAGCCCTGACCTATGCATTTTATAATAACTCATTAATAAAACCATTCGTCTTAACATTTCATACAGTCACAGAGAATATATTAATATCAGGAATGTTGCAGGGGGCGCGTCTCCTAAATATTGTTAGGGGGTTATTCACTAAGCGCTAGTGTTTGCTCTCGTTTCAACCGCATCATACGGCTGCATTTCACAAAATGGAAAAAAAGCAGGAGATTCATTGGTGAAGCTTCTGCAGTTGTTGTTTGAATTTTATTTTTTTTTATACACCGAAGTTTGTTGTGGTTGCGACTACGGCAAAAACCGTCACTTACTGAATAACCCACTTCCAGTTTAGGCTGGGGTCAGACGAGCGTAGTGTTCACGTCCGTGATTGCGCCTAAAAGTACGTCCGTGATAGCATGACAGAAAGTCCATCGGAGCCCGACACACGAAGTACATCCGCACTGAACTGCGGACGCACAACAGCCACGACCCACGGACGCAAGGCAGGCAAGAACGTACAACCACTAGAACGGCCGCACAAAGTGCGCTGCGTCCGCAACGTCCGCATAGCTTTGTGTGTGAGTGATGGAACATGGTCAGACGGACTGCATTTATACGTCCAGCATTTTTCACGGACAAAATGGTTTTGCTTTTTAATTTATTTTCCCTCCTACATCCGTCAAAATATATGTCAGTGAAAAAAACGGACTGTCTGGCCACTACTGTGTCTTCCGTACTGACGTACGTCCGTGTGCACGAACGTACAGTCCGTAGAAATCACGCTCGTCTGACCCTAGCCTTACAGGCGACTTCACTACGTATCGTGGCGTTTATATCAATTAAATGTAAGTTAGAACAAGAGTGAAGTGTCTTATTTACAGCGAGCGACTCCTAACAACTATTTGTATAGTTTACAGACTCATTGCTGGGAGTTTTAAGGCAGCTCTGTTATACACCCGCATACCCCAGTCCCCGATTATATGGAGGAGCCCATACAAAGACACCCGCACACCCTGAATATATGGAGGAGCCCCTAAAAAGACACCCACACACCCTGTATATATGGAGGAGCCCCTAAAAAGACACCCACACACCCTGAATATATGGAGGAGCTCCTAAAAAGACACCCGCACACCCTGAATATATGGAGGAGCCCCTAAAAAGACACCCACACACCCTGAATATATGGAGGAGCCCCTAAAAAGACACCCACACACCCCAAATATATGGAGGAGCCTCTAAACAGACACCTGCACACCCTGAATATATGGAGGAGCCCATAGAAAGACACCCGCACACCCCAAATATATGGAGGAGCCCCTAAAAAGCACCCAACACCCCGAATATATGGAGGAGCCCCTAAAAAGCACCCTGAATATATGGAGGAGCCCCTAAAAAGACACCCGCACACCCTGAATATATGGAGGAGCCCCTAAAAAGACACCCACACACCCTGAATATATGGAGGAGCCCCTAAAAAGACACCCACACACCCTGAATATATGGAGGAGCCCCTAAAAAGACACCCACACACCCCAAATATATGGAGGAGCCTCTAAACAGACACCTGCACACCCTGAATATATGGAGGAGCCCATAGAAAGACACCCGCACACCCCAAATATATGGAGGAGCCCCTAAAAAGCACCCAACACCCCGAATATATGGAGGAGCCCCTAAAAAGCACCCTGAATATATGGAGGAGCCCCTAAAAAGACACCCACACATCCTGAATATATGGAGGAGCCCCGAAAAGGACAGACATTACTGTAAATGGACTTGGGCATAAAGTAGTGACTGTTCTTCACATATAGGGGCACTCGGGAGATATGGGAATACAGCATGGTGCATGCCATCAATAAATGGCAAAAACCAGAAACTGAGGGTGGTGGTGGCAGAAGGAGACATTGGCGGATGAGATCGCGTGCCATGCCAGGCACATGTATCAGGGGTTGGGGGGGGGGGGGAACAGGGGTAGGGGGGTAACACTTACCAAGCAGGGACAGTAAAGACAGCTTGTAGATGGTGGAGGGGTGCATCTTGAGACAGGTGGGCGCCGTATCCCCCTGTCCTGTCTTTGATCCTTGGTTTCGGAGAGTTTATTAGGTATACAGTCCTTCTTCCTGTGCGTCTGTCGTGTCTTTGTTAGGGATCTTTCACTTTCGCTTTCCTCGTCATGCTCACTCCTCGCCAGGCAACGTGAGAAGATTAACCCTCGCAGTAAAACCGTTTATATTCTGTATTTGTGACACTTTATATACCCTACACCCCGCTAAGGTGGGAGACTGAGATCACGACTAACCCTTTCACTACCAAAAACATGTATACACAATCTTTCCATTGTAATACAATGAAAAACAAAAAAGTAAGCATATAAAACCCTTTTGCATACCTTGTTAATGCAAGATGGCCGCTGTGCCGAAACAAAATTCTTTGTGCTGTCACTTCTGTCCCCCTGTATTACTGTAATGAAGCTACAAGGTGCAGCCCCCACCCTCACTGTAACAAAAATCTCAACAAACTTTGCTGTTGCATTCCAGCAGCCAGGGATTTAGCAGAATACATGGAGGGCTGTGGGGTCACTCATTGCTGTACAGGGATAAGATACAAGGGGTTATAATGAGTGTAAATCCCTGTACAGTACAGATACAAGGTGTCGCTGTAATTGCCATACACAGACATTATGCAGCACATACAGATACAAGGTGTTGCTGTAATTGCCATACACAGGTATTATGCAGCACATACAGATACAAGGTGTTGCTGTAATTGCCATAGACAGGCATTATGCAGCACATACAGATACAAGGTGTTGCTGTAATTGCCATAGACAGGCATTATGCAGCACATACAGATACAAGGTGTTGCTGTAATTGCCATACACGGGCATTATGCAGAACATACAGATACAAGGTGTTGCTGTAATTGCCATACACAGGCATTATGCAGAACATACAGATACAAGGTGTTGCTGTAATTGCCATACACAGGTACTATGCAGCACATACAGATACAAGGTGTTGCTGTAATTGCCATAGACAGGCATTATGCGGCACATACAGATACAAGGTGTTGCTGTAATTGCCATACACGGGCATTATGCAGAACATACAGATACAAGGTGTTGCTGTAATTGCCATACACAGGCATTATGCAGAACATACAGATACAAGGTGTTGCTGTAATTGCCATACACAGGTACTATGCAGCACATACAGATACAAGGTGTTGCTGTAATTGCCATACACAGGCATTATGCAGCACATACAGATACAAGGTATTGCTGTAATTGCCACACACGGGCATTATGCAGCACATACAGATACAAGGTGTTGCTGTAATTGCCATACACAGGCATTATGCAGCACATACAGATACAAGGTGTTGCTGTAATTGCCATACACGGGCATTATGCAGAACATACAGATACAAGGTGTTGCTGTAATTGCCATACACGGGCATTATGCAGCACATACAGATACAAGGTGTTGCTGTAATTGTCATACACTGGCATTATGCAGCACATACAGATACAAGGTGTTGCTGTAATTGCCACACACAGGCATTATGAAGCACATACAGATACAAGGTGTTGCTGTAATTGCCACACACAGGTATTATGCAGCACATACAGATACAAGGTATTGCTGTAATTGCCACACACGGGCATTATGCAGCACATACAGATACAAGGTGTTGCTGTAATTGCCATACACAGGCATTATGCAGCACATACAGATACAAGGTGTTGCTGTAATTGCCATACACGGGCATTATGCAGAACATACAGATACAAGGTGTTGCTGTAATTGCCATACACGGGCATTATGCAGCACATACAGATACAAGGTGTTGCTGTAATTGTCATACACAGGCATTATGCAGCACATACAGATACAAGGTGTTGCTGTAATTGCCACACACAGGCATTATGAAGCACATACAGATACAAGGTGTTGCTGTAATTGCCACACACAGGTATTATGCAGCACATACAGATACAAGGTGTTGCTGTAATTGCCACAGACAGGCATTATGCAGCACATACAGATACAAGGTGTTGTTGTAATTCCCATACACAGGCATTATGCAGCACATACAGATACAAGGTGTTGCTGTAGTTGCCATACATAGGCATTATGCAGCACATACAGATACAGGGTGATGCTGTAATTGCCATACACAGGCATTATGCAGCACATACAGATATTGCATTGCTAATAATCTCATTCTGATCACTACAAATCCTTATAAGCAGGAGATCTCAGCATTTTACTACCTGTCTGCAGCACATTTACTGACACAAAGGCCATTTCTGCCTGTATGCTCAAAATACAGACCCCATGTGACATTGTGTGAGATAAGGATTGCCATCTAGAGTTTTGAACCTTTCATCCCAGTAATATTTCTGTATATTCAGTTTATTTAATACATTTTATATAAGAAATTAACACATTTACCTTATTTTAATATTTTAGCTATTTCAGAACAACAATCTTTATGAAAAAAATGCTCTCTTACTTACCCCACATTTAAGTGTTACCTACAAATCCCATGTTTCAAATAAATGTTTTTCTCCCATGAAAAAGCGCCTCCTAGTGAACGTGTTATTTATGTCTAAACTGCTTTGCATTTCAGAGATTTTCATATCATGGCCGCACAATCCAGGGATTTGCTTAATAAATATTCTACTTGCAGAGTTTATGTCATACAAGACATTGGGGGTTATTCACTAAATTCTGCTGTTAACTGTTGTTGCAACGACGTTACACTGAATCAGAGGAGCAAAATAAAACAACGTCAGGGGAAGGCAAAGGGTATATTCTGGTACTGGAAGGTAAAGGGTATATTCACTAAACTGTTTTTTTTTTGTTGCAACCAAGGAATTTTAACCTGGTTTCGAAGCAAAAAACAAAACAAAAACAGAGTTTAGTGAATATACCCTGAGCCTTTGGCACGTGAGCTTACCCTTTAGCAGTCATTGCCTTGCACACGAACACCTCTGTTATGGATTATTTATTAGAATTTAGGCTGACGAAAATACGAATTTATAACTTTTGACAATATGTTCCTAGAGCAGGGGTCCTCAACCTTGGAACTACATTTCCAATGAGGCTCAGTCAAGCTATTGAGTGCCTTTGCATCATGGGAGATGTAGTTCCAAAAACACCTGGTCAAGGTTGGCGACCCCTGTCCTAGACAATGCAAGAATCACCCGTATTGACTGGAACTATATTTTAAATATACAGAATAACTATAATAAGTTCACAAATAATTACTCTTTCTTTCCCTTGTTTCCGCCGCGGTGTGTTACCTCGATCCGCGCCCCCCGTGCCTTGTCTGTTTTGGTGTTCACTGGCCGTTATGGCAGTTTTATTATATACTTTCCCCTCTTGTCCTGAATACAAAATGTATAAAAATTAACTTAAAAAGGAATCACTTCTACTTGTTTTTAGTAGAAATCAAGCAGCGCTGTGGTAAATGTCGTGACATAACACTATTCACTGTTGCAGCTTTTTGCAGCTGGTTTTACGTTAAACATTAACATTAAAAACACACACTTAAAGCACGCTAGTGGTTTGGTGCACGCGATCATTTCCGTGCGCATGTTTCATCAGATTTCTCATTTCAGTGTAATTCAACGCTCCAAATACATTGTAATAATTATACATAATGTTCATCATCTCAGCCTTTTCCATTTACTCCTTTGGCCTTGCTGGTAGATTTAATGTCGGTCTCGGCGGATCCGAGGAGGAATGTTCTAAGAATGGCTGACGACGTCCTCGCAGTGATTCTTTCCTCGGTTCTTCACCTGTTATTGAACGTTTTTACCTGCGAGTAGATAACGCGATCTTACCGTGTGTGGGAGTACGAGCGTCTATGTTCCCATCATGCTCTGCGAGAATGCCTTCATGACCAGAATGCCACACATACCATAATTTGTATTTTATGCCGGGGTCTGCCTTGACAGCCATGTAGGCAATGTTAATAAAAACGTACCAAAAAAAGCTTAATAATAAAAAACACCAAAAACCCTTGCTAGCTGTTGACTTTTGTATAAATAATGGTACTTGTTTTTATTTTAATTCAGCTTTCAGATGCCCGTATCTCAAACATACTATGATTATACAGTCATGGCCGAAATTGTTGGTACCCCAGACATTTTTCCAGAAAATCAAGTATTTCTCACAGGAAAGTATTGCAGTAACACATGTTTTGCTATACACATGTTTATTCCCTTTGTGTGTATTGGAACAAAACAAGGGAGGAAAAAAAGCAAATTGGACATAATGTCATAAAACTCCACAAATGGGCTGGACAGAATTCTTGGCACCCTTAACTTAATATTTGGTTGCACACCCTTTGGAAAAAATAACTGGAATCAGCCGCTTCCTATAACCATCAATAAGCTTCTTACACCTCTCACCCGGATTTTGGACCACTCTTCCTTTGCAAACTGCTCCAGGTCTCTTATTGGAAGGGCGCCTTTTCCCAACAGCAATTTTAAGATCTCTCCACAGGTGTTCAATGGGATTTAGATCTGGACTCATTGCTGGCCACTTCAGAACTCTCCAGCGCTTTGTTGCCATCCATTTCTGGGTGCTTTTTGACATATGTTTGGGGTCATTGTCCTGCTGGAAGACCCAAGATCTCGAACACAAACCCAGCTTTCTGACACTGGGCTCTACAGTGTGACCCAAAATCCTTTGGTAATCCTCAGATTTCATGATGCCTTCCACGCATTCAAGGCACCCAGTGCCAGAGGCAGCAAAACAACCCCATAACATCATTGAACCTCCACCATATTTCACTGTAGGTACGGTGTGCTTTTCTTTGTAGGCATCATTCCGTTTTCGGTAAACAGTAGAATGATGTGCTTTACAAAAAAACTCTATCTTGGTCTCATCTGTCCACAAGGCGTTTTCCCAGAAGGATTTTGGCTTACTCAAGTACATTTTGGCAAACTGTAGTCTTGCTTTTTTAAGTCTCTGTGTCAGCAGTGGGGTCCTCCTGGGTCTCCTGCCATAGCGTTTCATTTCATTTAAATGTCAACGGATAGTTTGCGCTGACACTGATGCTCCCTGAGCCTGCAGGACAGCTTGAATTTCTTTGGAACTTGTTTGGGGCTGCTTATCCACCATCCGGACTATCCTGCGTTGCAACCTTTCATCAATATTTCTCTTCCGTCCACACCCAGAGAGATTAGCTACAGTGCCATGGGTTGCAAACTTCTTGATAATGTTTCGCACTGTGGACAAACGCAAATCTAGATCTCTGGAGATGGACTTGTAACCTTGAGATTCTTGATATTTTTCCACAATTTTGGTTCTCAAATCCTCAGACAGTTCTCTTCTCCTCTTTCTGTTGTCCATGCTTAGTGTGGCACACACAGACACACAATGCAAAGACTAACAGGGTTATTCAGAGAGCGTGAAAAGCAGGAGAATGACTGGAGAATGACTGGAGAATGAAAAATTCTAGGTCAAAATAGCGGATTTGGAAAGTGAGATGAAAGGGAGAATTTTCTGGTTTGGTTATTTTGACCTAGAATTTTTCATTCTCCAGTCATTCTCCTGCTTTTCACGCTCTCTGAATAACCCTGTACGTGAACTTCTCTCCTTTTTATCTGCTTTCAGGTGTGATTTTTATATTGCCCACACCTGTTACTTGCCCCAGGTGAGTTTACAGGAGCATCACATGCTTGAAACAATTTTATTTATCCACAATTTTGGAAGGGTGCCAAGAATTTTGTCCAGCCCATTTTTGGAGTTTTGTGTGACATTATGTCCAATTTGCTTTTTTCCAATACACACAAAGGGAATAAACATGTGTATAGCAAAACATGTGTTACTGCAATACTTTTCTGTCAGAAATACTTGATTTTCTGGAAAACTTTCTGGGGTACCAACAATTTCGGCCATGACTGTATATACAGTTGTGTTCAAAATTATTCAACCCCCACTGAAATTGAGTGTTTTGGCCAGTTTGACATTGATTTTGATCATTCAGTCATCTTGCTTACAATTAAATCAAAGAGGCACGTGTAGGTCAGACAAATATAACATAACATTTATAATGAAATAACCACAAATGTCTTTTCTGTGCTCACATCATTATCAGTTTTATTCAACCCCCAAGTGACATTCAATCTTAGTACTTAGTACAACATCCTTTTACAGTTATAACAGCTTTTAAACGTGAAGCATAGCTTGACACCAATGTCTTTGCAGCGATCTACGGGTATCTTCGCCCATTCGTCATGGGCAAAAGCCTCCAGTTCAGTCACATTCTTAGGCTTGCGCACTGCAACTGCTTTCTTTAAGTCCCACCAGAGGTTCTCAATCGGATTTAAGTCTGGTGACTGCGATGGCCACTCCAAAATGTTCCAGCCTTTAATCTGCAACCATGCTCTAGTGGACTTGGAGGTATGCTTGGGATCATTGCCCTGTTGAAAGGTCCAACGTCCCCCAAGCCTCAGGTTTGTGACGGACTGCATCACATTGTCATCCAATATCTCCTGGTACTGAAGAGAATTCATGGTACCTTGCACACGCTGAAGCTTCCCTGTACCTGCAGAAGCAAAACAGCCCAAAGCATGATTGACCCCCCGCCATGCTTCACAGTAGGCAAGGTGTTCTTTTCTTCATAGGCCTTGTTCTTCCTCCTCCAAACATAGCGTTGATCCATGGGCCTAAACAGTTCTAATTTCGTTTCATCAGTCCACAGAACACTATCCCAAAACTTCTGTGGTTTGTCCACATGACTTTTGGCATACTGCAGTCGACTCTTCTTATTCTTTGGAGACAGCAAGGGGGTACGCCTGGGAGTTCTGGCATGGAGGCCTTCATTACGCAGTCGGCGCCGTATTGTCTGAGCTGAAACTTCAGTACCCACATCTGACAAATCTTTTCTCAGTTCCTCAGCAGTCACACGGGGACTTTTCTCCACTCTACGCTTCAGGTAGCGCACAGCAGTTGAAGTCAGCATCTTCTTTCTGCCACGACCAGGTAGCGTTTCAACAGTGCCCTTTGCCTTGAATTTGCGAATGATGCTTCCTATGGTCTCTCTTGGTATGTTTAACATCTTTGCGATCTTCTTCTAGCCATTGCCCTTCCTGTGAAGAGTAATCACCTCTTCTCTTGTCTTCCTGGACCATTCTCTTGACTTCACCATGTTTGTAACCACACCAGTAAATGTCTAGAAGGAGCTGAGTATCACAGTCATTTTAAAGCTGCCTAATTGGTGCTTATTATGCTTTATTGCTGCTCCGTGACATCCACAGGTGTTTTCAATACCTGATTGAAAACACTTGAATGAACCTCTGTTCTTCAGAGTGGTAGTCTTTAAAGGGTTGAATAATTGTGTCAATGAAGAATTCACAAAAGAAACATTTACTACTGTATTACAAAACCAATTGATGTCATTTTAGTTGCATATGGTTCTTTAAAAAGTCCTTGTAGGATTTCATTCTGAATACAATTACAAATGTACACTAAATTCCCTAAAACCTTTTACAGCATTGGGGGTTGAATAATTTTGAACACAACTGTATATGTATATATTAATCTAAGGAGAGAACAAAATAATTGCCCATGTTTTGAAAGGCCAAATTAAATTATATCCTGAATATTAATACATAAATTGGTTATTAAGGTCTTGTTTTTATTCTATATTTGTATTTTAATGCAATTGATACAAAGTGTCTGTAAACATCAATAACAACAACAATGCTTTACCCAGACTATAAAGTCTCCATACCATCTGTTTCACGTATGACCTGCTGTATCTTTAAGGAGATCGGGTTTTAAGAGGCAGAAATAATCACTGGATGTGAAAAATCTCACTTATAGCACAAACATTATAAATCCTATATAGATGTAATGGAAGAGTTATTCACTATTCATTTCGCTTTTAATTTGGGTGCATTTCATCACATTTCAGCGATTCCATTTCAGCAAAAATATGGCGCATTGACCATTCCCCGAATGTTCACTGTATTGCGACGGAAATAGCCGCCAAAATAGTAATCGCAAAGTTGGTGAAAAGCGCCGAACATGTCGAATTGAAATTGCGGCAGTCAGGTCATTTCGCTGCAATTCGGTGCTCTGTGAGTAGACAAATCATTAGTTCTCTTTGAGACAATTTCGGTGCTGCCGAATCGCATTGAGTTTCATCAAAACGCACCGTATTTTGCTTTTAATTCACCTGTATTTGTGGAAAATATACAGGTTGGTGAATTGACGCCTTCCCCAAAATCGTAGAGATGGTAAAATTCCCCGTTCATTGCAATTCAGCGTTTAGTGAATAACCCTCTATGTATCACGGCAGGGCCGCACACGGGAACATACAGCCGGGTGTTGAATTATTATGAGAGGGTGCTGTCCTGTCGCTATGTGTTTTTATTGCTTTTTATTGGCACTCGTTGGATTTTGCTCAGAGTATTGTTGTGTCTCCGGTAACTATTGTATATACACGAGTATAAAGGTCATGTTATAATGTAATGTTATGCAGGCACGAAGCTCCGCTCCTCATGGAGAGAGAAAATACCAAATCCAGGCGTTTCCAACTGCCCTTTACTAAATGCAGCGCCGGTAAACTAATCCGGCAAGGGCCGCGCCGGCTCCAGAGAGACTTTAATTCATCTATTTTTATGTTATTAACATAAAAATGCCAGACAGGGCCGGATGGTGCCATGGCTCCGGACAGCACTTTGCTAGGGGAAGCATTTTGATCCTCAACTAGGCATACCACACGACTGAGTTTTATTGCTGTGGAGCTCTGTGATACACACCGCACATTACTGTGAGTTTTATTGTTGTGGAGCTATGTGATACGCTCATAGACACCGCACATTACTGGGAGCTTTATTGCTGAGCTGCTCTGTCATACAGTAATGTAATTCTATCCTAAACAAAAGATAAATCCAGGTTAAGTATCCATGTAATTGGGCAGACTAGATGGGCCGAAAGGTTCTTATCTGCCGACATCTTTCTATGTTTCTAATGTGTGTTGTCTATAAGTGTATCATAGAGCTATACAACAATAAAACTCACAGTAATGTGCGCTGTGTATGAGCGTGAATTTTATTGTTGTGGAGCTCTGTTAAACCCTCATACACAGCGCACATTACTGTGAGTTTTATAGCTGTGCTGCTCGGTGATTCACAGTAATATACGGTGTGTATGAGTGTGTTTTATTGCTGTGGAGCTTTGATACGCTCATTCATAACACACATTACTGTGAGTTTTTTATTTATTTTTGGGGGTGGGACACGGCATTTCATCCTTGGACCCAGGCAGCACAGTTTCTTGAGCCGGCCCTGATGCCAGATACCATCTAACGCCATTTATATTTACTGCCATTCTTGATAACCATGCCCGTTCACACCAATTATTCATTTTGTGATGCCCGCAGAGGTGTCAAGCCTCCTACCGAAGGATGAAAACAGGGAGCTGGTTGGCTGACGACAGTGGGAGCTCCTCGGGGTGGGACAAGTCTCTAGGCACAAACACACACAGGAAGAAGCAGGAAGTGATTCGGAATTTCTAGTAACGTTTGAGGCTCTATATGCACACAGACACACGCATCCATCAATGCCCGCCCCTTTCATATATAATCTCCAAGTGAAAATATAATATACACGCTGCCTGTACGGAGATCAGAACACGTTACACGGGGTCTGGCGATCTGAACACAACACACAGAGTGTCCGGTAAAACATACTTTATTCTAATAAGCCAAACAGTAATTAGTCACCGTAACGAGGGTCGCGCCCTCCAACTACAATAAATTATGGCATAGAAAATGCAGGGGGGGGGGGGTGCGTATATATTGTACAGTATATGCCATATACACACAGGCAGGTCTGTATATATCAGCCATGTCTTCTTGTCAGTCTTTGTAGAACAGTCTATATACATGCTATCGATACCCACACACGTATGTACATATGTATAGGGTTATACAGAGCAAACCTGTGACCATGTACCCGCCAAACCTGTGGCCATGTAGTCGCCAAACCTGTGACCATGTACCCGCCAAACCTGTGACCATGTACCCGCCAAACCTGTGACCATGTACCCGCCAAACCTGTGACCATGTACCCGCCAAACCTGTGACCATGTACCCACCAAACCTGTGACCATGTACTCACCAAACCTGTGGCCATGTACTCACCAAACCTGTGGCCAAGTACCCATGTGTAGGATTAACAAGGGTCATTAGGGCTGTAAGAATATCTACATCACGGCTGTCAAACTCACGGCCCCCCCAGATGTTGAGGCCTGAATTTCCTGGAATACTTCCAATGTATAGATGGCCAGGGGATCATGGGAGTTGTAGTACATAAGCAACTTGTGGGCCGGGGTTTGTCAGAGCTGGGATCTCAAAGTCCGGCCCGCCGTAATGTTCACAGTCTACAATTCCCAGAATCCTTTGAAGGCGATTGATGGCCAAAGCATCATGGGAGTTGCAGTTCAGCAACATATGGGTGGGCCAGAATTTGAACCCCGATTTCCATACGGTAGTTTGTCGGTTTCACGTGACGGCTGAGCCTGTGTAGGAATTACTTATCTGTGTAAAAAAAAAAAAAAACGACACTGAACAAAAAGGATGGGAAAATTACGATAAAATAACATGTGAATGGACATACAGAGAGGAGGACGAGGGGAGACGGATTTTAGAGTTATATTTATGTTTTAAAGAAAGCCCACACTAAGTATGTCCACCGGGGAGGGAGGGGGTGTCAGACGATATGAGGCATAGACCGATATCGCTTTGTCAGAGCCGATACAGATTGTCAGCAGCCTTCCGGGCCGATATTCTGTACATTAAGGCTGGGGTCAGACGAGCGTGATTTCTACGGACTGTACGTCCGTGCAGTACGGACATCGTCAGTACGGATGACGCAGTAGTGGTCACACAGTCCGTTTTTTCACTGAAGTTATTTTTTGACGGATGTAGCAGGAAAAATAAATTACAATGAAAAAACATTCTGTCCGTCAAAAATGCTGGACGTATAAATGCAGTCCGTCTGACCATGCTCCATCACTCACACACAAAGCTATGCAGACATGGGGACGTGGCGCACTCCGCACGTCCGTTCTAGCAGTATTACGTTCTTGCCTAACCTGCGTCCGTTTGCCGCGGCCGTTGTGCGTCCGCAGTTCAGTGCGGACGTACTTCATGTGTCAGGCTCCAATGGACTTTCTTTCATGCTATCACGGACGTACTTTTAGGCGCAATCACGGACGTGAACACTACGCTCGTCTGACCCCAGCCTTAAAGTGGTGAAAAAAACAGCACAGATCTGACGTTATGTCGTTCACTGAATGAGTTCAATAAAGTTTTAAAACATTGCACCATGTCCATGTTATTTAATCAATTAAGAAATATTTTTATTTCAGCTTTTGCTTTTACGAGCAGCAGGTCCATGTCCAGTCACTTCATATGACCCTGTAGGTAAAGGGTCGGCAACCATGGCCCTCTAGATGTTTTGGAACTACATCTCCCATGAGGCTTAGTCACTCATTAGGTTGTTAGAGCCTCATGGGAAATGTAGTTCCAAAATATCTGGAGGACCAAGGCTGCTGAATTCTGCTATAGGATGTACAGTACTGGAGATACAGGGGTCCAAAAGACACCAGCCTCTTTCTTTTCCTGGCGGACGAGACGGAAGCCCCAATTCTGAGGTCATTGAGCTCATGCGCAATACAGTCAGTGAGCAGGGGGAAGTCCTACAGCGAAAGATGACAGCCTGCTATGGGAGGAGCCCAAAATCAGTGTCGAGCTGCTGGTCTACACGCGTCGCAGTGAGCCGCCATGGCCAATTATTGGCAAATTAAAGGCCAGTACAGATTATCGGCAATTTGCCAAACATCGGCTTGTAAGCCAATAAATCGGTTTATCCTTTATCGATATGATGTCCATATAAATTATAAAATAAGGCGATTTTACGTATTTCATCTTTACTGGTCTCACGCGCTCCCTCTCTCCCATGTAATTTCCCCTTTGGAAATGGAAGGACGTGATGTTCTGCGAGGCTACGCACAATGAGAGCGATATCCCTGCACATAGAGCTTGAGGTGTGAATGAGCCAGTGACTAATTCCCCGTCTTCAAGAGAACGAATCACTGCTTAGTTCTCACGTTTCTATCGGACATTTCTGTAGAGGGAGTCCGAGCTCCGGCGTGCATTCAGCAGAGCGTCTGGATTCTCCGTTACGTGTACACACATGCTCCGCTCCCGCCTATACACACATGCTCCGCTCCTGCCTCGATCCAATAAACCGCTGAACACATCCTCAAACCGCCGAACGCAGCTGACGCCCTGAAAGTCCTAGAAATAACAATAAAAAGGTCGGATACAAAATTAAAAAAAAGGAATCAAGATTTTCACCGAAAAAATAGACATTTTGCTGCAAATGAAAAGAATAAAGAGTTGCGTAATTTTTTTTTAGAAAAACAGGGATTTTTATTTTTTTTTACATTGAAACCTATGGGATTCTCCTGTTTAAACCTGTCAACTAAAACCACCGAAAATCAGGGAATTTCACTGGTATTTCGGTGCCCTTCGCCATTCTCAGAAAAGATTAACCATTACTTCTCTATGGGGATTTCACTGACGCCAAATTGAGCCGTATTTCGCTGACAATTCGCCAATATTTGGCGAACTGACAGCTTTTTGAATAGCCGAATGGCCACGAAATTGCACTGTACGGGGAAATTCACTGCTCAGTGGCCAATTCGGCTCTCTTTGAATAACCCTTTTGGTTATTAACTTTAGGTTTGTTTTGTCCTATCCATTGTACAGCGCTGCGGAATATGTTGGCGCTTTGTAAATAACCAAGGGTCCTATTACATTATGTACGCGTGAATTTGTGCGCCAAGCGTTAAACGTTAACGTGCGGAAATCAACGCTGGAATTACAATCCTCGCACATTTTTTCATGCGTCGAGCAATAACGCGCGTTAAACGGACGCGCAAAAATGCACGCGCAGTAACGTTGCGCCCAGAAATCAGTGTGCGGACTGTTTTTTCATGAGATTCAGCCAATCAGAATTAAGAACCACAATTATCTCCCGTTAATTTTTTGCGCCTGTCAAAATCAATCTGAGTATATATGCTGCAGCAATAATAAAAACACGCACACCTTCTCCATTTTATTGTTTGGGTATGTGTAGAATGTGTAACTATAGTTTGCTGCGTATTTTTTTTGGGCTGGTGTATTTGGTTTCGGCCAGGATGTTCAGATTTGCCGTTAATACCAGCTTTTAGGAGTTGCTAAAATTATGCGCAACGGCTGTGCGTTAAATCCTGCGCATAGATTGTAATACCATCCGCGTACCAACGCACAAACGCATTTCCGCTCACAATGTTAAGTATAGGACGCGCGCTGTAAAGTACGCTCGCGCAGGTTCACCCGCGGTAGACAATTACGTGCGTTTGTTGCGCTGACATTGTAATACGACGTTCAGTGCAAAGGGTTTTACCCCTCGCGTTAATGCGTTTTTGCGCCGGCGCAAACGTTTGCACGAAGATTGTAATAGGGCCCCAAATGTACTGGCCTTCTCCATGTTGAAGAAGTCACTGAAGACGTGGAAGTGATCTGCAGATTAAAGGGGAGACCTTCAATGGGGGCAACAAGGTCCGCTCAAGTCTTTCGGCATTATATATCTCAAATGTTCAGTATGCACGGAGATCTGGCTGTAGATCGGTGCAGGGGGGCCACCAACACCCCCAAAAACATGAAATGCAAAGCCTGGGCATCTCATGATGGGGATCATCCTATAAACCGGAAACTAGCCCTAAAAAAGGGAACTCTACACATATTGACCACATTAGCTTTTTTTAGGCTGTGTGTAGTGCACCGCGTTCCCCCCCCCCCGCAGGAAATGCTGTGTGAAGCAGAGGAGTTTCCTTCACAGACATCTCCAGACAGCCGGGATTCTGAATTTCCCGGCTGCCGCTAACTGGGGATGTCGGCACACCCGGCGTGCTGACATCACACTCTCTCAGACCACCCGCGATAGCAAGAGTCCTGAAAGAGGCAGCCGGTGGATCGGGCCTGAGCAGCTCTGATCCGTCATTCGGCGCAGGCGCCTTGGAAGTTGCGTATAGACAGGACGCACACTCAGAGCTATGCGCGATGTGTGCACCTGATGCAGTAGAAAAGCTGCAGGGACTCGCACATTTCAGAAGCTCCGAGCTGACAGGGACGAGCAGCGTGAACGAGGGAGAAAAGGGGAGCATGGATAAAATATAAAAAATTCTGATAAATTAAAGGGGGGGGTTAATTAGAGCGGACCATTAAAGTGCGACTCAAACCCCTGTCCCTCCTGCGTGTAGTGTATGTACATACTGCGTGTGGGTACAGATAGAGGATACACAGACTGCACATAACAGTCAGTTCTGCAAGTTAAATAGGAGAAACTATGACTATGCACAAGCGGTAATGTCCGGGGGGAGTCGGGGTATGGGGGGGGGGGGGTGTAGTGTGCGCACATATTGGAAAATTCAAAGCTGTACAGTAGTTGCGTTACCTTCACGACACTCAACAAGTACCTTATTGCCCTAGAACAGGTAGGGGCCAAGGGCCACCGTCATAAATACACATGAAGAGGAGCATTAGAGGAGGCGGGTGCTACTGCCCCCTGCAGGCAAGCAATGTCCTGCACGGGTCGAAGTTCTTGTTTGTGGAAAGAGATAGGACCGGAGTATCAGATGCGTATCGTCCGGATCACTGTAGAAGGCGGCCAGCCGGGGTGTCTGCACCGGTGGGATGCTCTGCAGTCGGGAAGTCCACATCATTGAACGAGGGGGGGGGGGGTGCGACATGTGGTTTCGATCAGCGAAAGCGGAAAAAAAATGAGCAGTGAGACCAGGAAGAATGGAAATGAAGACATCATCCTCTGCGTCCTATATTAAACTCCATTCCAGGTTGCTAATATTAATTCCAGGGGCTACTCTAGCTTATTAATTCATGGATTCTGCTTCCTCAAGCACTGGAAGACTTCTCCCTCCATTGCCCACAAGGAGACCTCTTTCCTCCCGTCAGTCCTCATCCACAGTGTCCACCACAGCAGAAGTCTTTTAATCACTAGAGTCTCTCCTCTGAGCTGCCGTCGCATCACACGGCAGGAGTCTCCTTCATCCCCTGGCCTGCACCAGCGCCTCCAGCCCGGTGCCTCCTTTCGCAGTGGCCACGGTGCCTCATAAAGCTGTCCCTCCACATGAATTTCTTGGCGCACACTTCACATTCGTACGGTTTCACCCCGGTGTGAGTCTTCATGTGTTCCGTCAAGTGGTGCTTCATTTTGAACTTCTTCCCGCACACGGGACAATCGAAGGGGCGCAGGTTGAGGTGCATATTGACGTGGCGGTCACGCATGCTCTTGTGGGAGAAGGCCTTGCCGCAGTGGCACAGGAAGATCTTGCCACCCTCCCCGCTTTGCCCTGTGCCTGCCCCACCTTGCCCTGCTGCCCCATGTCCCGAGGGCAAAACCAGTAGCTGATTTCCTTGCATATCCAGGGGCAGGAGAGGAGGACCCTGCGGATAACCTGGACCAGCACCTGCTCCGTCCTCATACGGCATGCCATCAGATGGTTCGCAGAAGTTCACTTGCTCCTCAGGGGCGTTGAGAGTTCGTACATCACTAATGCTCAAGTGCTCCTCCTCTTCTTCATCTTCCTCGATCTCATCATCCTCTTCTTCTTCCCCTTCACACGTCAACAACAGGGCCTGGTGGGGCCTCTCCTTTTTGACGTACACCCAGTGCCTCTGCGGCACAATACTGGGTCGCCGGTAACTGGAGCAGCTCGCCACAGAAGCTTCTCCCCCACCTTGCTCGGCTTCACCAGCAGCTTCCTCTGCGGCCTCCCCGGCCGTGTCACTCCTTCTCAGGATTCTTTCTCCGCAGGGTTCAGGCGGCGCCTCGCGTGGGCTGAAATAGTTACTGCTGCTGGGAGACTGGTTCTCGCTGGCTCTGCCGGAGTGAGGTCTCTGCGGGGTTGGAACATTCCCACCACTCGTTCCTTCTGCATTTCCACAGCTGCTGCCACCTCTCGACTCTTTGAGGAGCTCGGAGCACTTGTCCACGACGTGCCACATTTGCAGCACACTGCCCACTGTCAAGTAGTTAACGATCTCGTCGGCCAACATAGTCAGGCGGCCGGTGTAGGCAGCGCAGAGGACGGCCTCGAACGCCCCGGGGTCTACGACTCCAGGCAGCGACACGCAGCTCATGCCTTTCAGCAGAACCTGATCGTGAAAGTAAGGCGACGAGGCGGCCAGGACGGCACGATGGGCGCGGAATACCCGGCCTTGAGCATGGATGGACACATCACACAGCTTGCCTTCCACGCGCTGCTGGTTCAAACTCTCCAGGAGGGAACTGGCCACGTCTGGGAAGTCCACATGGATGAGCGAGCCAGTGGGTTCCATGATGAAAGAGATAAGGGGCTCACCTGAGGAGAGAGGAGGGTGTGAAGTGAGTGAACCCTGAACAAAAAAAACACAAAGTTACACAGACATGCATCCCTTTAAAGCAGTGTTTCTCAAACCTGTTCTCCGGACCCTCAACCAGGCCAGATTCTGCAGATCACCTTGGGAAAAACAAGACTGAATCCTGCAATCACTGAGCAGCAAATCATATCACCTGTGCTGTGCTTCAGATGTCCTGCAAACCTGGCGAGGAGGAGGGTCCTGAGGACAGGTTTGGGAAACACTGCTTTAAAGTATATAAATCCCTTTGCATCCTTGGTTTTCCCTAATCCTCCATTGTCAACCCAACTTAAGACCCGACGGATCGCTCTGCACTCTCCCACCCCATTCCTCCTCGGTTCTGCTCATTCGCTCCCCTTACGGATTCACAAACGGAGAAAAATAAATCCCGACTCTCGTCCAGTGGAACGCCTAAAACTCAAAATGTAAGTTTCTAAATATCCATCTCTCCATAGACAAATCCCTTCCTCAGGACCGTTGGGTCGGTGATGACCAACCATGGGCACCCCAGACATTTCTCAACTACAATTCCAATGAGCCACTGAATCTCACAGCCTGAGGGACATCCATGGGTAATGGAGATTGGAAACATGTAGGGTAGCCATCGCTAGTCTCTGGCCAAGTGATCGGACCTCACCTGCCTCCTTCCGGCCATTGTTCTGAACACTCAGATGTCTGCCTGTCCTTCCACAGGGTGTTACCTCATCGATTCTAACGTGACCCGATTCTAAGGTGTCATGACTCCTCGGATGATTGCATAATGCTATGAAGTTTTATATAGTCTTTAATGATCATATAATGACTCCTGTGTCATATTAATCCAGTCAGACTGTGCTCGAGTCATAGACTTTACACTAAAAATATCTATAGAAAAGGGTCCAGAGGTCACACAGTGACTGTATAACCAGTTTACTCGGTGATGCCGCCATTACTACTGGTCTGTGTAAAGTGTATCATTAAATAACAGGGTATTAAAGAAGATTACGTGTTTGAGGGATGTTATGGCTTCCACAGTGAGATACACTATGGGACCAGTCATTTGGGGGGGTTTATATACACAAGATTTTGTGGTGTGTGAGTGACCATTCGCCCAAAAGGGCATTTGCGAGATCAAGAACTGATGCTGGCCAAGACGGTCCGTCTGGCCATTAGCTTTTCTATTCATTACACGGTAGTGTCTGGTGGTGTGGAGGCCAGGTCTCCGTGCGAAAACTCGAGTTCCTTCACTAAACGCATCAATCCACGTCTTCATGGACCTTTCACGAAAAAGGTATGCTGGGATAGGAATGGACCATCCACAAACTGGGTAGAACCCGATTGTCTAAGACGCCTTTGTATCTTATACCATTAGGATGACATTTCACTAAAAAACGAAGGGCTGAGCCCAAACCTTGAAAACCAGACCCAGGCCGTTACCCCTTGTCGGTCAGACGTTCTGATTAGTGCCCGTGCATTCCTGTAAGGAGTATTCCCTGGCAATGGCCGTCCACAGATCCTTCATTCAGACGCCAGATACTGAAGAGTAACATCACTACAGAAAGCAATGCTCAGAGTCCATTGCTGACGCGCTTTACATCATTCCAGCAATGCTTGGCATCGTGCATGTTGAAGCGGGGCTTGGTGCCGCTGCTCAGCCATGGACATCCATTGAGTGATCCATGGTCCTGCACCCGCTCATTGAGTTTGTCCGGTCTTGCATTTTGTGGTTGCTGACTGTTACTCTTAGACATTTCCACGTCACAATACTAATATTACGAGGAGTTGCCGGGGCAATGAAGATGGTCCTTTGTGCTGGCATTGACCATGGGGACGTCACGGTGATGTGCTGATCACGACTCTACGGGTCCCTTTCACATGTTGGACTGAGCCCGCACATGCGTTGGCACATCTCAACATGGTGATATGCCATTGCCGAAAGAGTGTGAGAAGCCCTGACAGAGATCAGTAACACAAGCCCCAACCTCAGGTCAAGCAGGACATGGAGAGGGATAGGGCCGAGTCCTCCCGATGCCCTGAGGCTCATTTCCATGCGCAATATACACTGCACAGACATTTCGCGGGGAATGATCGTGAGCTCACGTGCTCAATTTTCACCAGATAGAAGGCAAACGGTCCTATTCTGTAACTTTCCCAGGGCATCGCTCTTCAAAAGCACTGGATGGTGCGGCAGGTTACCGGCTGCTGACACACGTGGGGTCCTTACATCTTCTAGGACCCCTGGAGTGACTTGACAGATGGGTTTGTGGCAGCAGGAAGAGCATCTCCAGGAGCTCCTCCTCCTCGGTACGCTAATCTCTGCTTTATCTCCTTATATAGCGGCTGCTAAATTAAAATCGAACAGAAGCCGCCGTCACTGCCGAACTAATGCCCGTAACGGGGGAGATCTGGTATTTACCGAACGAGATTCTCCATAGATTTTCTGCTACAAATGCACCCGCTGTCGCACACGCCGGTTCAGCATCACACGAGTAGAGGCCATTCCTCCAGAAGTCATCGCGTGGGGCGGGGGTGGCTTTTTTTGCCAGGAAATTGTAGTAAACAGATGGGTGGCTATCGAAGCTCCGCCCCTTGCCACATTTTTACCAAAATCCATGTCCTACACGTGGCGACGCCGTCACAATGGTTTTTTGTAGGTTTCCTTTTTTTTCCTGTTCGACTTTAATGAATTTCCTGAGCGGCCGAGATTAATTCTCAGTCTCCAAACAATGAGAACATTTATTAGGGCCAGGTAGGCGGACGCCGGGCGCTGCTGCTGACATCCCTGTAAGCCACGGGTGGCACAGTTATACATAATCCATGCTGCAGGAGGCGGGTGATTCCTGTTTAAGTGTAACGAGATGGCTTGTAGGATGCACAGGGCAATGCGATGAACACAAAATCTGTATTACAGCGTGTCTCATTGTGCAGCATGAATTACAGCGTGTGTGTGTGTCTCATTGCGCAGCATGAATTAGTGTGTGTCTCATTGCGCAGCATGAATTACAGCGTGTCTGTGTGTCTCATTGCGCGGCATGAATTAGTGTGTGTCTCATTGCGCAGCATGAATTACAGCGTGTCTGTGTGTCTCATTGCGCGGCATGAATTAGTGTGTGTCTCATTGCGCAGCATGAATTAGTGTGTGTCTCATTGCGCAGCATGAATTAGTGTGTGTCTCATTGCGCAGCATGAATTAGTGTGTGTCTCATTGCGCAGCATGAATTACAGCGTGTGTGTGTGTGTCGCATTGCGCGGCATGAATTAGTGTGTCATTGCGCAGCATGAATTACAGGGTGTGTGTCATTGCGCAGCATGAATTAGTGTGTGTGTGTCTCATTGTGCGGCATCAATTACAGCGTGTGTGTGTCTCATTGCGGAGCATGAATTAGTGTGTCATTGCGCAGCATGAATTACAGCGTGTGTCTCATTGCGCAGCATGAATTACAGCGTGTGTCTCATTGCGCAGCATGAATTAGTGTGTGTGTCTAATTGTGCGGCATAAATTACAGCGTGTGTGTGTCTCATTGCGGAGCATGAATTAGTGTGTCATTGCGCAGCATGAATTACAGCGTGTGTGTCATTGCGCAGCATGAATTACAGTGTGTGTCTCATTGCGCAGCATGAATTACAGCGTGTGTCTCATTGCGCAGCATGAATTACAGCGCGTGTCATTGCGCAGCATGAATTACAGCGCGTGTCATTGCGCAGCATGAATTACAGCGCGTGTCATTGCGCAGCATGAATTACAGCGCGTGTGTCATTGCGCAGCATGAATTACAGCACGTGTGTCATTGCGCAGCATGAATTACAGCACGTGTGTCATTGCACAGCATGAATTACAGCGCGTGTGTCACTGCGCAGCATGAATTACAGGGCGTGTGTCATTGCGCAGCATGAATTACAGCGCGTGTGTCACTGCGCAGCATGAATTACAGGGTGTGTGTCATTGCGCAGCATGAATTACAGCGCGTGTGTCATTGCGCAGCATGAATTACAGCGCGTGTGTCATTGCGCAGCATGAATTACAGGGCGTGTGTCATTGCGCAGCATGAATTACAGGGCGTGTGTCATTGTGCAGCATGAATTACAGCGCGTGTGTCATTGTGCAGCATGAATTACAGCGCGTGTGTCATTGCGCAGCATGAATTACAGCGCGTGTGTCACTGCGCAGCATGAATTACAGCGCGTGTGTCATTGTGCAGCATGAATTACAGCGCGTGTGTCATTGTGCAGCATGAATTACAGCGCGTGTGTCATTGTGCAGCATGAATTACAGTGTGGGTGTCATTGTGCATCAGGAATTACAGATGACAGTAATAACACCCCCAGACAATATTATACCTGTGAATAGTCCTGGATACACCCTGCACATACACCCTGCACACAGCATCAACCCAGTGTACACAGTCCCTGCAGCCACAGGATGAGCTAAAAGATGCCCCCATAATGCACCTCTCCCCCTCCATACACCCTGCTAGGCCAGGCCCAGGTATCTCACGCCCCCCACAGGCCACTCTCCCCCATCTCTCACACCCCGAGTCGGTGAATCTCACCCCTGCTCTGTCTCCCGCTGTCTCTTTAACACTCTCTGGCTCTCTCAGGCCTCCGCAGGCTCCGCCCCCTCCTTCGTTATTAGCGCGCATGCGCGCCGCACACCTTGATTCCCAACCACCACCACCCACAAATCCTTTCTTCAGGGCGCTTACTACCGGCGCTTCGGATTGGTTGCCAAGCCTCACCGTAGGTCACGCCCTTTTCCTGCGGGCTTGCTTGTCTGCTGTCTGCAGCCGGAGGCTGTGATTGGCGCCTGCGCCCGGTCCAAGGTAGAAGTATACTGCGCTGTGATTGGCTCGTATCATCAGAGTGTTTACAAGCAAGTTGGAGGACCACAGGCCGTATGGGCGGAGCTCCCATCATCCTACAGGGCGAGTGATGCTCAGCCTCATGGTGGGAGCCAACCAGAGATGATGCCTGAGCATCATGGGTGAGGCAGTTCAGAGCAGCAGGAGAGCCAGGGCAGCCATTTTTAGTCAGGGCAAATTATTAACGTGAATTAATGAAAAAAGTAATATACCGTGACAGTACAGCAAACCGGGCTGTGCCAGCCTCCATGCTGCACGTTTTATTCCCATTCCCCGTTTAATAAATGAACCAGAAACGTGTGTGTGTTTTATGATAACTCAGCCACATTCATCCCCACCCATTCAATGGCTGCCTAGTGGTCCCCATCTGGCCCTTCAGTGCCATGTGCAGCAGCATGCTGAGGCAGTAGCGGTGCCACAGGTTGCCCCGTGTTTTTCTGGACACATATTACTATTTCACGCAGACGACGAGCACAGGGAAAAGTGCTGCCCTGCAACATATATAATTCATACACTACAGGAAGGACTTCAAGGCAGGTTACCTGGAATTCCTCATTGATATTTTACTTGCAGCTATGGGTTCTACATGCGGCAGGTGGCATCTTTTCATACACTGCCCATCACCATGAGTACATTATATGTGTATGGGAAAACATGGGTGATCTGGCCCACTAAACCAGTGCTGTCAAACTCTATCCTCCCCAGATGGTGATGGCCTACAAGTCCCTGAATTCTATAGTTCAGAAACATCAGGAGGGGGGCAGCGTGACCGACCTGCTCTAAACATAATTTAAGATCATTCTTCGGATATGCCCCTTCCTATCATTAGGCCTGATCTAGCAGACCACATGTGATCTGGGACTAGTGAGGTCGGCCATGGACCCAATGCATGTACCACTATAATGGCAAAGCAGGCCCAGGAGTCACCCAAAAAAAAATATATATATACCAGGCGAATGCATTGCTGAAGACGAGATCCCAGCCTCTACCCCAGCGGTAAAGACCACCTGTCACAGGTGCCTGGGACCTTACTGCAGTTTGGATTCTCAAAGCAGTATCTCTAGCTCAGGTGTTTCCCAAACCTGGTCCTCAGTACCTGCTGACAGGCCAGGTTTTCCAGATATGTGAAGCACAGCACAGGTGATATAATTTGCTGCTCAGTGATTGCAGGATTCAGTCTGCATTTCCCCAGAGTGACCTGCAAAACCCGGTGGAGGGTCCCAAGGACAGGTTTGGGAAACAACTAGCTCATTGTTAGAATAGTTAAGTGCATATTTGCTAAGCAGAGCATTGGAGAATTACAAAGCTATCCATATTTAAGGCCAAAATAACACAGTGGAATAAAAGTAACAGAACACCGGAGAGCTGTTTTCTGAATGCGCAATCACTGCCAGACATTGATTCTCCTGCTGCCACTGTTTGGATTTCCCTTTCGTAAAATGAGAGCATTAGACACTGTCCCAACAGGGGAGATTTCCATGTTTGCTCTGGCAGAAAACACCAGCGGTTCTGAATAACACCTTTAGATTAATTTTGGCCTTAAAGCTTCAATACTCCACCAGCGTACCACTCTGAGGAATGCAGGGCATGAGAGGATGTCTCTAGTTGCTGCCTTAATGGCCCAATACCGTGCTGAAGCCACAGCAATGTCAGAAAAACTACATTATGTGGCATGTTTAATACATAGTATCCATCACATTCAACCTTCAAGATCTAAAATTGTCGTCTTGTTCATTCTTTGACTTGAAGTACCAGAACATATTGGATGAAGCCGCTATCTGCACCTTCAAGAAACTACTAAATGGTGGGCTGCCATACAGGAGAGCCTAGAAAATCAGGTTCACGTGATAAAGGTCACAAATCAGCCAACACCTGATACAAACAACATAAAACTCACATTCATATACAGTGCACATTACTGTATCACAGAGCTGCACAACAGTAATGTGCGGTGGGTATGATCGTATCACAGCAGTGTAATTTGGGCGAGACACAAACACACACAGGTTTATTTACAAAACAGGTTTATGTTTAATTCACAAAGTAATATGAAAATGTCTAATAATTTTATAACCAAAATAGCAGAGAATTATTATCCCATTATTCCAGTTTTAGTGAATAATCCCTTGTTTGTACAATAAGGAAAAGGACCATGGACAGACATTTATGCTGGTATCATGTTGTTTGTGCCCATTTTTCTTATTCCACGCATATATAAAAAATTTATACATTAGGCCCTGCATTCCCTACTTCAACAGCCAATTCGGATCTCCGTAATAAAAGGGGTTTGACACCCCTGCATTAAAGGGGGTTCAATGTAACATAAGTGGTCTTGGCGACCCAAGTAATAAATATTTGCCTCAGAGTTACTAAAATCCTTACGTCCCTTCATTAGATTAGGAAATTCTCAGAATTACAGAGACTCATACAACCTTCAACGCTCTAATTCATTGCGCCCAAGGATTTTGTGAAAAAGAACTGATACATAATAGCGAGTTGTATATGCAATAAAAATCCAGCGAAGACAAAAAAATAAAAAAAAATGGATGGATAGGACAGAACAATTATTTATGCAATTAATGTCAATATTTTATGTATATATAGTCTCAATTCATTCCAATGTCAGAACATACTGTAAATAACTTAAATCTCTGTTTACCTGTAATATTGGGAGAAAGTTTATAGCCGCACTATGTGGCGTGTCAGAAATCCACAGAGCGCTCTCTCTCTTTGCGTTCTTTATGGCCAGGGATGGCACTTGTATGCATCATAAAAAAAAAAAATCAAAAGACACTTCTAGGTACATGAAACACACAGGAGAGGAAACAAAACTCAGCAAAGGTAATAGAACAAAAATTTATTCTTGTCTTTTCTTCCCCCCCTTATTTTTTACAAAATCTAAATAAAAGATGACGCATTGAAAAGGGAAGTTATCCAAAATACCCAGGGGGGAAGATACCCAAAACACCCCATGGGGATATTCCCTCCAAACACCAGCCCCCAGTTGGGAAGGGAAAAAAAAAAAAATTCTATCATAAACACACCCTGGGAGTTCCTTCTCCTAATACCTCCAGAAGATCCTCGTAGGTAGCACTTTTGTTATTGTGCGTCCACCAGACACACCTAGGGAGGCGCCCATAGGCATCAGTGCAACAAGATCGGAAAAGCATGAAGCTTATTGGCACTCGACAGGCAATTGTTCTCTAGAGGAACCAGCTCGACGCCACATTTGTCCTCCCCATCCTGATGGGGCCCTGCAGCTTTCTCCATACAGCCCTAGATACGGCTGAACTCTGAGCAGAGCTTCCAGAGTCTCGTTCCTTGAAATCATTGTACAAAAAGCAGTCTGAGGAGTCAATCTGAGAGAACGATCACTTCATCCGGGTCACACTGTGTGGAGACGTGAGACTGAGGGAAGGAATAAAAGGACATGTGAGCAGGATAAGGGGTTGTAGGGGGACAAAAAGAGAAAAGAAGGTTTTATGGAGGGATACAGTACAGGGAATTATGCAGAACCAGGGTAACAGAGACTAACAGACTTTACCCTAGGGCAGTGATGGCGAATCGTTGGCACCCCAGACATTTCAGAACTACATGCCCCATGACAATCAGTTATTTATTTATAAAAGGATTTTACCAGGAAGGATACATTGAGATTTCACTCATTTTCAAGTATGTCCTGGCAAAACATCATGGGACATGTAGTTCAGAAACATCTGGGGTTCCAGTTCACTTTCACTGCCCTAGTGTTTTAAAAGAAAGTTGTAAAATAAGTAAAATGAAAGCCGGCAAGCGTATGCTGTCTTCTGACTCACCATTAGAGGCTGTGTGCCTGTGGAGGACGGGGAAACCGGGGGGCTGCATGTCACAACCATGGCTAATGTAATGTCAGGTGTGCGGTCCTTGTTTTTGTCGGGTTTATTGGGAAGTGGTGATGCATAGTAGCTGAAGAAATGGATACAAGACAAAAAGAAGTGAGGAGGGTCTGAAAAGACTGAATAACTTGAATCTGCCCTCTATTAACACCCCCAGATTTTTACTATTAGAGGGGTTATACATAGTGCCGGTACTGTTGCACCAACAATTCACATAAAGTGCAAACAGTGACAAGAGAAGATTTACACGGCAGCTTCTCTTGTAGCTCTTTGGGTTTTAGCTTTAACAAATGTCAGCACTTCGTGATTTTAACTGGTATTTGCAATAGTGAACATGATGTACTTTGTGAATATCCTCTTCAATGTATTATCAGATCACTTCACATAAATTGCATCTTACTTTTCTGTTCTGTGAGATTTTAACAAGACGTATTCTAACCTGTCGAATAGATTTTCCTTTTCCAGACAGCACATAGCCACCCTCTCTTGCAGACTTCTTATGCTTCATGGTAAAGTTGCACTCTAACCTTTTCCCATTCCGCGCACTCTAACCTTTTCCCATTCCGCGCACTCCTAACCTTTTCCCATTCCGCGCACTCCTAACCTTTTCCCATTCCGCGCACTCCTAACCTTTTCCCATTCCGCGCACTCCTAACCTTTTCCCATTCCGCGCACTCCTAACCTTTTCCCATTCCGCGCACTCCTAACCTTTTCCCATTCCGCGCACTCCTAACCTTTTCCCATTCCGCTCACTCCTAACCTTTTCCCATTCCGCGCACTCCTAAACTTTTCCCATTCCGCGCACTCCTAACCTTTTCCCATTCCGCGCACTCCTAACCTTTTCCCATTCCGCGCACTCCTAACCTTTTCCCATTCCGCGCACTCCTAACCTTTTCCCATTCCGCGCACTCCTAACCTTTTCCCATTCCGCGCACTCCTAACCTTTTCCCATTCCGCGCACTCCTAACCTTTTCCCATTCCGCGCACTCCTAACCTTTTCCCATTCCGCACTCTAACCTTTTCCTGCACTTTAATGTACTGTCCAGGAAATTATCCTATCCTTCCGCATCCCTGTAAATTCTTGCCTGAACAGACAGTCACCTGCAATACCACTTTGCCTGCATTGCAGCCCTTACCGTTCTGTTCTTTGTTTCTTGGGTGGTTTCTCAATTTTTCCTTCACCCTGTCCACTCCCGTTTAACAACCGCTTTCCGTTTTTAACCATGATCTGCGAAGAAGGGCTTTTCTTTATCTTGCTGGAAAGCATGACAATGTCATTGGTCCTTTTGCTTTTTGGAGAGTCCCTGATGAAGTTTTTATGGTTACTCCGGAAGGGAGATCCTTGAAGGGGTTTCCCTTCTCTTTTCACACGATACACGCCATTACTGCTGCCAACATGTGAGCCCTCTGGGACCCCATGCACGTCATTCCCAGCATAACTGTCAATATATAGTGCATTGTAACCTGCAGGAGAGCTCACCTTTGTGTGGCTTTTATTATGTTGCAATTCGCTGTTCGTACTGGCAGTCTTCTTTTTGAGTGCAGAGTTTTTACTCTGTAAGTTACTCTCCCTGCAAGAGGCAATTTTGTCTCTGCGTTCAGTACTATCTTGGGGACTCTCAATGCACTGTATATCAGCATCTACCTGACAGCTCTGTGTAAGTACTTTTTCTCCGTCAACAGGTGTGGTTCTCTTTATAAAAGAAGTGCTGGCGTTTCCGGTGCATTTATTTAACTGATCATCTTCAGCATCATTAAAATTGCTTTTTACCTCCGACACCTCTTCAGTCTCAACGTTTCCTGAAGCGCAGCTTTCACCATCGGCTTGTAAATCCGTCTCCACCTGCAGGACATCTGCAGTGATATTTACATCGTTGTTTACAGTAGAAGAGATGTCCCGATCTTCAACATCAGATTTTTCATGATCTTCATCATGCATGTTCTCCAACATATTCTCTGCATTTTCTTCCTCGTTTTCTGCTGCATTTTCACATACTTTTAGTTCTTGTGACTCCGTGTCATCCCTGGTGGCGTCATGCTCGGATTTACTCTCCACACTGCTTACTTCTTTGAGCTCTTCGCTCGGTCTATCCATCGAGGAATGAGGTGATGTTGCTTTGCCAGGTGAACATGGAGAACGATCTAAAGGAAGAACTTCTATTTCCAGCTCCAGAGAGGACAGATGGCTCTCCTCTTTATTGGTTTGCGGACTTGAAGCGGGAGTTGTACTCTGGTCAACCTGTTCTCCTTCCTCCATTTCATAGTCCGCCTCCTCATTCTTGTCATCAGTTTCCTCTCCCTCTTCCTCATCCTCCCCAGTTGAAGAAAAGGGCTGAGGATCAGAAGGGATCTCCATTCTCTGATCAGCTTCATTCTCTTGTTCGACAGGTTGCTCTGAGAGAAGAGACAGAAAGGCAAGATATATGTTAACATAACCAATCATGCATCAATTAAACAGTTAACACGTTGCCAAGATGTCAAAATGATTGCTTAAAATCAAAAACAAACTCGGTCGTCCGAGCTATGCCGAAGATACACAGGTTGAATATCTACAGTGTTTTTCACAATAACCCCCCAAGTTGCATCAAACATAAAAAGTTTTTTTTGTTTTTAAACTTCAGCCACCCCACTCCTGAACATCATTTTCCAGACACTCCTCGGTTTTACCCTCTTCTTCCTCTTCTTTCCCCTCTCCGTCAGCAATCTCTTCAGAATTCACAAGGTCTTCAATATCGGTTTCTGATTCTTCTGACGACTCTTCTTCCTCGGATCCTGGGGAGGGAGGAGGGGTAGGTTTACTGCTCACCTGTGGATAGGAATAAATAAGCTTTGATGAGGGTATATGTATCACACAGGACACCCACAATAAACAGTGGAATAATCAGAATATGAATAGAAGTTCCCGGGAGGGAACACCAACAGTAAAACATTGTACTTTGCATGACTGCACTAGCTGTTCCACCACACAGGGCATGTATACCATTACCAAGCCCTCACTAGAACATGCTGCAGGTAGAATTCGGGAGTTGGCTAGATGAATGATCTGCTCATAATGTTTAACGACAAGCATTGGATCAATGGCATACTGCCCGCATAATCTCTATGAGAAGCATTTAAACAACAGGTTCCCTACTGTTTGTAGCTGGATGCCTGTGCCATAAAATTAACCCCCGACAGTTATCACGATTGTGTTGTGGGGTTAAATTTCACTGCTGAAAGCGGTAACCCCAAGCCACACTCTGGCTGCATACATCACCTCTTCCTGCGCTCCCTCGATGTGTCCCGCAGTCTCCTCCGGCGATCATACTTCCTGGTTTCCTTCTCACAAGGAGGGAACCCTGAAGTATGAGGTCGCGATCGCCGGAGGAGGCTGACATCGAGGAGACATCGAGGGAGCACAGGAAGAGGTGATGTATGCAGCCAGAGTGTGGCTCGGGGTTACCGCTTTCAGCAGTGAAATTTAACCCCACAACACAATCGTGATAACTGTCAGGGGGGTAATTTTATCCAGCGGCACCCCGAATGTTGCTCGGGGATACCGCTTCCAGCATAGGAATTTAACCCCGAGCCACACTCTGGAACACCGCTAGGGGGACAAAACCCCCCAAAAATTGATCGCTTGACGACAAGCAAATTTGGGGAAAAAAAAAAAAAAAAAACACGCCTGGGAGGTTAAAGCAGAAAAAAAAAATTAAAAGGAATACAATATACACCCTGCACAAAAATGGGGTAGGGGCAGCAGGGGGTTAAAAATTCTTGGTAATTTAAAAATCTAATCTTATTTCATACTTTCTCCTATGCCTATCACAAGAGATGCTCAATGTTCTTTGATGCTCTGTTTCAGTATTGCATTAAATTATGGCTCAAACCACTCCCCCCCCCCCCCCGCAACAACGCACATATGCAGCGCTTAATGCTATTTAACTATCTTGGGACAAGAAAGGCATACCTTAGAGCTGCTTTGTGTGTCGTTTTTCCTCCTCTTTTTCCTGTCCTCCTCTTCGCCTTCATCCTGCATTTCTGCGTATTTTTTGATGAGGTCTTCCAAGCGATTGAGAGATACAGAGCGGTTGTCACGGAGACGCCGCTGTAAGGCAGAATCTTGGTGAGCCGGGTCGTTACCTAAAAAACAAAACATGGCCAAGTTACCTCAGGGAATGATATGCGCGTTTCAAATGCCGCTTCAGGAGGCGTCGCAGTGATAGTTGTGTATAGATATATATATATTTATTTACATATATACACACACACACACACACACACACGTAATTGAATCAAAAGTAATGAGCATACTGAAACACTCAAAAAGCATCTTAAAATGTTACAGCTTAATGAAGCATTGACTCCGCAGGCTTTGCAGCATCCCAGTAAATGCTTCTTTTACCGGACTGTATTTATCCTGGCTTACTTAAAAATAAAATATATATATATACACTTTAACAGGAATCTCAGACTTTGCCCCCCCCCAGATGTTAACAATACCAATTGCAATGGATGGGCAGAGAATAGTGGGAGTTGTAGTTCAGCAACATCTGGAGCGCCAGAGTTTCAGACCGCAACACTAGAATGTTCCTTTAAGCAACCCACCTTGCAGCTATAAATGTATGAATGAGGAAACTGCAATTACAATATTAAAAAGTAACACTCTAAACTACGGCCTACCAGATGTTTTGAAACTACATTTCCCTTGATGCTCGGCTGCTCATTATGTTTACAGAGCCTCAAGGGAAATACATTTCCAAACCATTTGGAGGGCCAGGGTTGCTGAACCCCGATTTATAGGAATATTTAATATAACAATATGTCAGGGTTACTTGTAATTAATAGAAATCCTGATTTCATTTGTTTCTGATAAACATTTTATAAATATCTACAAATGACACCAGGATTTCTATTGATTACAAGTATCCCAGGACAGGGCAGCAAAATGACATATTGTAATATTAAATATTCCTATAAATCATAGCTCAGCAACCCTGGCCCTCCAAATGTTTTGGAACTGTATTTCCCTCAAAGCTCTGCAAACCTAATGAGCAGCCAAACATCAAGGGAAATGTAGTTTCAAAACATCTGGGGGGCTATAGTTGCCCACACCTGCTCTAGGCAGGGTGACGAGAGTTATTGGAGTGGTCACGGTGCCCTGAGTGTCCAAGAGTGGCTCTGCGAGGGCTGATGTCTTGTACGAAGGAATGCAGAAGTAGCCTAGCACTGGATGCAAGGCAAGTTTTAACATTCTCTAAAAGGGTTAAAATGGCAGAGGGGTTAATGTTTAACGGCCTGCTCCCTCCCATTTTAACCCTTTTAAACAAATTTCAGCACAAAGATAAACAAAACAAAAAGGCATATGTAAACAAAGCTGATGGTCGGCATTATCTGCCTCCTCTTCGCTTCTAATAACTCACTCACCAGGCTTATAAACATCCGTAAGGTGACACCCAAAATTATACACCAAGTCAAGGTGTCTCCGTTCCTGCAGCCGGTTTCCAAGTTCACGGAAAGCATCCTGTGCCATTCCCTGCATTTGTTTACGTGGCAGCCCAAGAGCATGCTTATCATTAGCTTTCAGGATTACGCGGAGCACGTCATTATAGTCGGGAAAGATATCATGGGATCCATTGATAAATTTCTCCAACCGGCGGTTGACCTCTGGGTAGCGGGTGCCTCTATACGGTATCTTCTGTTCAATGACCCTGCCGGTGAGGCTGGAGCAGTCCTTCAGCTCGCAGAGTTTCTGGAAAATACGCAAAATCTTGCGTTTGAGTCTGGCCTCTTGGATGTAGGCAGAGTCTTCGTCCTCGAGCTCATCAAGGCTCAGCTCTTTCTCTTGTAGCTTCTGGATCTCACGGGAATATATTCTAAGCAGGTTCTCCAGGTACCGAATCTGACGCTTTGACCCGGTTTTCTTGCCAGGGCTGCTGTCCTCCTCTTGCACGTCCTCTGTCTTTTCCTCCACTTTCTCCCCTTCTTCTTGAGGCGGCTTTGGGATTGTGCACGTCTGTAAGGTGACTTTGCGTTTCTGTGAGTTGGCCTTCAAAGCCGTACACAGTTCGTTGATGTAAACATAAACTTTAGAGCGCTTGCTCTGCACCTTGGTGAGGCACCGACCCAGGACATTATGGAACTCAACAGATGAGAGGAATGTAGGGTTAGCTTTGGAGAATCTCCCCTTGAGGAAACCTATGACTTCCGGATGTTCTACGGTGAGGTTGGAACAGTAATCCACAAACTAAAACAAGGGAAGGAGTATGAGATTTAACATCGGTGCAGCGGGAAAATGACAAGAGAATCATGGTAAAAGAAACATACAGTATAAAAAAAAGGGAAAAAAATAAATTCGAAACTTAAAGCCCACAAGAACACATAACTCAAACGGTGTTATTATATTATTACTACACACCTCGTCAAACAGCTTGTTATTCAGTATACTGAATGTCGCGCTCTTTGACTTGCTGCTAGATTCCTTCTTCCCGTTCGTCGCAGGCTCTGGCGGCTGAGGAGAGCTTGTGGCATTCGAGCAATGTGGTTTCTCTTCTTCCTCATCATCGTCGTCGTCATCTAGAACTATGATGTCGTTTGCATGCGCCATCTTTCACTTCTAAAAGTAGTCAAGAAGCGAGTGTGAGTGCCGCCAACATGGCCAGCAGACAGCACCGAGTACAGGAGTTGGGGCCTGAAAGGGAGTGAAATTAAAAGACATGAGTAAAAGACATCAGGTAAAAAGGGGTATGCTAAAATAAGCATATATTACACACACGGGGTGCCGGGGAAGGTATGTACAGACACATTACACACACGGGGGTGCTGGGGAGGTCTATTCAGACACAATACACACACAGGGTGCCTGGGGAGGTTTGTACAGACACAATACACACACACACACACACACAGTGCCGGGGGAGGTATGTACAGACACATCACACACACACACACAGGGTGCCAGGGGAGGTAGATACAGACACATTACACACACACAGTGCCAGGGGAGGTAGATACAGACACATTACACACACACACAGTGCCGGGGGAGGTATGTACAGACACATTACACACACACACACACAGTGCCAGGGGAGGTATGTACAGACACATCACACACACACACACACACAGGGTGACAGGGGAGGTATGTAAAGACACAATATACACACACACACACACACACACAGTGACAGGGGAGGTATGTAAAGACACAATATACACACACACACACAGTGCCAGGGGAGGTATGTACAGACACATTACACACACACAGTGCCAGGGGAGGTATGTACAGACACATTACACACAGGGTGACAGGGGAGGTATGTATAGACACAATATACACACACACACACACACACACACACACAGTGCCAGGGGAGGTATGTACAGACACATTACACACACACAGTGCCAGGGGAGGTATGTACAGACACATTACACACAGGGTGACAGGGGAGGTATGTTCACACACACACACAGGGTGACAGGGGAGGTATGTTCACACACACACACACACAGGGTGACAGGGGAGGTATGTTCAGACACATTACACACACACACACACACAGGGTGACAGGGGAGGTATGTACAGACACATTACACAACACACACACACACACACACACACACAGGGTGACAGGGGAGGTATGTACAGACACATTACACACAGGGTGACAGGGGAGGTATGTTCAGACACATTAGACACACACACACACACACACACAGGGTGACAGGGGAGGTATGTACAGACACATTAGACACACACACACACACACACAGGGTGCCAGGGGAGGTGTGTACAGACTAGGGATGCACCGATACCAGTATCGGTACCGATACTACCGTTTTGACGAGTACTCGTACTCGTCAAAAATCGCCCGATACTTCCGCTCCAGTGGGACAGCAATCGCGGCCTCCGGCGCTTCAATCGCGGCCTCCGGGCTTTTAACTGCTTGAATCGCGGCATCCGTGGCTTCAAACTCTGCCTCTGGCGCTCACTCTGTGCGTGTTCGTCGCACGAGTCAGCGCATCACCGCAGCGAGAGACTGACAGATCATGTGGGACTGGCTGCTAGTCATAAAAGGAGTGGCACGTCTGACTAGAAGCAGGTGCGTATGTTCTGGCTGTCTCTTCCCCCCCCCCCAAACGAAAAAAAATATTTATTTTGCCCAGCAACTTGTTTTTGTTAGTTTGCAGGGGGAAGGGACAGACATACTATAAACTTTTGAAGGCCTGATGCAGCGGTTCGGACTCAGAGGCCTGTCCCGACACTCCGTTAAATACCGTAAGTTGCTGGGCAAAATAAATTATCGGAGTGCCGGGACAGGCCTCCGAACGGCTGCATCAGGCCTGCAAAGTTTATTGTTTATCTGTCCCTTCCCCCAATGAAGGAAAATAAATTGATAGGGGGGAAAACAGAGTGCTGGGACAGCAGGACTCTGAAGTCTATATTCAGTCTGTCTGTCCCCTCTCTCCCCCCACCGCCTAAACAAAAAGAAAATAAATTGATAGGGGGAAAAACGAAGTGCTGGGGCAGTTATTATAAACCGTGATTATAGCAAATTAATATTCATTCATTTTTGACCATGCTGTGAATACAGAATGAATAAACAAAATGAAATTTTTTCCCCTTTGCCGAATAGTGAATAGAATAGTGATTAATTATTATTAATCACTATTCAGCAATGGAAAAATAATTCATTCTTTCGTAGTTCTAGAAAAAATGTGTCCTGTTCCTTTAAGAAAAAGTATCGGTAATTGGTATCGGTGAGTACTTGAACAAAAGTATCGGTACTCGTACTTAAAAAAGTGGTATCGGTGCATCCCTAGTACAGACACATTACACACACACACACACACAGGGTGCCAGGGGAGGTATGTACAGACACACACACAGGGTGCCAGGGGAGGTATGTACAGACACACACACAGGGTGACGGGGGGTATGTACAGACACACACACAGGGTGACGGGGGGTATGTACAGACACACACACACACACACAGGGTGACGGGAGGTATGTACAGACACACACACAGGGTGACGGGGGGTATGTACAGACACACGGGGTGACGGGGGGTATGTACAGACACACGGGGTGACGGGGGGTATGTACAGACACACGGTGACGGTATGGGGTGACGGGAGGTATGTACAGACACACGGGGTGACGGGGGGTATGTACAGACACACGGGGTGACGGGGGTATGTACAGACACACGGGGTGACGGGGGGTATGTACAGACACACGGGGTGACGGGGGGTATGTACAGACACACGGGGTGACGGGGGTATGTACAGACACACGGGGTGACGGGGGGTATGTACAGACACACGGGGTGACGGGGGGTATGTACAGACACACGGGGTGACGGGGGGTATGTACAGACACACGGGGTGACGGGGGGTATGTACAGACACACGGGGTGACGGGGGGTATGTACAGACACGGGGTGACGGGGGGTATGTACAGACACACGGGGTGACGGGGGTATGTACAGACACACGGGGTGACGGGGGTATGTACAGACACACGGGTGACGGGGGGTATGTACAGACACACGGGGTGACGGGGGGTATGTACAGACACACGGGGTGACGGGGGGTATGTACAGACACACGGGGTGACGGGGGGTATGTACAGACACACGGGGTGACGGGGGGTATGTACAGACACACGGGGTGACGGGGGTATGTACAGACACACGGGGTGACGGGGGGTATGTACAGACACACGGGGTGACGGGGGTATGTACAGACACACGGGTGACGGGGGGTATGTACAGACACACGGGGTGACGGGGGGTATGTACAGACACACGGGGTGACGGGGGGTATGTGCAGACACACGGGGTGACGGGGGGTATGTACAGACACACGGGGTGACGGGGGTATGTACAGACACACGGGGTGACGGGGGTATGTACAGACACACGGGGTGACGGGGGGTATGTACAGACACACGGGGTGACGGGGGTATGTACAGACACACGGGGTGACGGGGGGTATGTACAGACACACGGGGTGACGGGGGGTATGTACAGACACACGGGGTGACGGGGGATATGTACAGACACACGGGGTGACGGGGGTATGAACAGACACACGGGGTGACGGGGGTATGTACAGACACACGGGGTGACGGGGGGTATGTACAGACACACGGGGTGACGGGAGGTATGTACAGACACAGGGTGACGGGAGGTATGTCGGGAGGTATGTACACACACAGGGTGACGGGAGGTATGTACAGACACACACACAGGGTGACGGGAGGTATGTACAGACACACACACACACAGGGTGACGGGAGGTATGTACAGACACACACACACAGGGTGACGGGAGGTATGTACAGACACACACACACAGGGTGACGGGAGGTATGTACAGACACACACACACAGGGTGACGGGAGGTATGTACAGACACACACACACAGGGTGACGGGAGGTATGTACAGACACACACACACAGGGTGACGGGAGGTATGTACAGACACACACACACAGGGTGACGGGAGGCATGTACAGACACACACACAGGGTGACGGGAGGCATGTACAGACACACACACAGGGTGACGGGAGGCATGTACAGACACACACACAGGGTGACGGGAGGCATGTACAGACACACACACAGGGTGACGGGAGGCATGTACAGACACACACACAGGGTGACGGGAGGCATGTACAGACACACACACAGGGTGACGGGAGGCATGTACAGACACACACACAGGGTGACGGGAGGTATGTACAGACACACACAGGGTGACGGGAGGTATGTACAGACACACACACAGGGTGACGGGAGGTATGTACAGACACACACACAGGGTGACGGGAGGCATGTACAGACACACACACAGGGTGACGGGAGGTATGTACAGACACACACACAGGGTGACGGGAGGTATGTACAGACACACACACAGGGTGACGGGAGGTATGTACAGACACACACACAGGGTGACGGGAGGTATGTACAGACACACACACAGGGTGACAGGGGAGGTATGTACAGACACATTACACACACACAGGGTGACAGGGGAGGTATGTACAGACACATTACACACACAGGGTGACAGGGGAGGTATGTACAGACACACACACAGGGTG